>QFET01004352.1:12660-29293 GCA_003316355.1 Tuber calosporum
TACGGCACTGATGGCGGATATGGCGGGTACGGCACTGAAGGAGGAAGTGGCAAGACCCTTGGGCGCGGCATTACTCGCGGGATTGGCAAGAAGTCTGGTTCCGGGTTGGGTGGCGGCTCCAAGCACGTGAAGAGTGCGCCGGTTACTGTAATAGTGGAGAAGAAGGAAGTCACGAAGAAGGAAGCCGCAAAGAAGGACGTCGTGAAGGATAAAAAGCACGAGAACCACTCCTCAGCAGAGCACAAGAAGGAGAATGAGAAGCACCAAGAGAGTGGCGAGGCCGAAAAGAAGGAAGTTGAGCGCTACAAAGATGTTAATGCCTATCATAAGGACCACGAAGTCGAGAAGGACAAGCATGCTTTTGAATTGGGTTATGGTACCTCTTCCCCCTCTCCGGTGAATTCTGAAATGTATTGTCCTGCTAAAAAGCTCCCTAGGCTATGACAAGGGAATGAAGTACGACAAGGGCTACGGGTATGCTAGGGCTTATAAGGCCGAATTCGAGAAGAGCGATGGCGACTCTGAATATGTGCTTAAGGAGAAAGAGTATGACGAGGCAGATGATATCTATGCGAAAGAGTACTACGAGGACCCTAAGTACTATGCGAAGGAGAAGGATAGCGAAGAGGGGCAGGACTACAGCAAGTGGGATACCAAGAAGTCTAGCGCTGACCACTACTAGATGTCCTTCTCCGCATCTGCGGGGGACAAGGCTTTTCGTGTGTGAGATAGGAAGAGGCATTGGGAGCGGTTGGTTTCTCTTTTGTTGCATGTTTTTTTTTTGGGGCCCCCGGAACTTTAAAAGGAGATAGAACTGTACATATTCACTAAATACAGAAGCTGCAGCTCTGTACTGATTTTCGCTGTTCGCAAAGGAGAGATTTGATGATCAAGGGTGGTGACAGAATATAATTAACCCTAGAGACATTAGCTGTGATACCTTGGTGTTGACTAAACGGTGAGATCTTTTTACCGGCTTCCTAATAGCCGTTTGGGTGGCCGAACATCAAGGGCGCTCCAGAACTGAACCGTCACAGTGGATCACTCGGCAACATTTACCTTCTAGTTTTGCCGCACAGCACCCGACAGTATCTGGCTGAGCCCTGATTTGCACAAACCTCCCACTTTCTCTCAAGCTCGGAAGACGCACTGTGCGCCGTAAACGGTAGCATCCAATCACTTGATAATATTATCTAATACATCCCCGCACAGGACAAGCACTCAGAAAAGGCCCCCCCAAACACTACAGATATGTTATCCCTTGGACTGTTGGAACTGCGGAAAATTCAGTCACCCTATCAGCGTCCGAGACAGAGTTTAGACCATAGCTAATATTAGTGATTTGATTGTACTCGTACCTACGCACGTCGTCACTGGGGGATAACTGGGCGAGCGCCTTGGCAGTCCCTGTCTTTCGCCCTGGGGGGGGGGGGTGGCGTAGGGTTCTCCTCCGTTTCAACAACCGGAGATAAACAAAACCTCATACCATGAAGTGCCCAACTTACCCAAAAAGTCCTGGCGATTCCATGACCGCACATATCAAAGCCTTTCACGAAGACTTCTGGTCAGAGACTTTTAGTGCGGGGGTGTTGTTGTCAGCCTAGCTCGCTTCTCCTCGGAGTACAAGTAAAAAAGTTCTCATGAGTTATGACAAGTCACCGGCAGGATACCATATTGCGGCTGGCAAGGGGAAAAAATCACTTTTTCTAACCGAGGGATTGCGATTTACCGATTGAAGCTTGAGCCAACTCTGACTGGTTATTTTACGTCAAGTGCCGGGGTTTCGTAAGGTGCAGTTGCGGGGAGATACAGAGTGGGAGATTGTCAGGGCGCCCTTACTGTTCCCTATCCGCTCGGGCGATAGCCGTCTCCGGGGAGTTTCTCGGTGTTGTGTGTGGGAAGTGCTGTTTGTTGTTTATCGGTGCGAGGGAGGAAAGAAACGTACTGTACATGCCAAGCACCGTCGTTGGTTTCCCTGAACCCAAAGCAGTCCAACCCACATATAATCCAAAGACATGGCTTAACTGCAGGTATGATAGCCGACCTCCAAAGACATCCAACACTCGGAATTCCTTTTTTGTCTGTGGGCTTAGCGTGCGCTGTGTCAGAGGACTAACTCTGTGTTTCTTCTAGCCTTCTACTACAGTAGCCAAATGGGAACATGAAAAAAGGCTGTCAATTACTCCGATATACCATACCATTTTTCAACTCAATTGATCGTATTAACCGAGATGATACTTTTTTCCTTCTGCTTCCGTCTCAACCCTCCTCACTATGAGCCCTGCGATACTATGAGGAGATGGCCACCAAAAGGGCGACCGGGAAATGCCTCCGAGTCTCTAGGTTTTCGATCTTAGTCCCCGTCCTAGGCCAAGCACTGCCCATATTCGAAGAAGCCTCAGATAGGGGAATAGACGGCTGGTATATAGCAGACATCTACTTGCCCAGAAGGAGGTTGTTGAGTATGGTTGATTGTGTGTGCATGGTGCATGGTATGATATGATAATTATGATAGCGTATGTAGTGGTTGATCTCATTGTATTTGTGATTTGTAAGCTTCCAAAAGCCCAATGAATATAATCTCATGGAACGCCCTTGTTGGAACCCTACAAATCACGCAACTATGAACCGTAGGATGATGCAATCATAGAAAGTCACTCAAAGCCCAAAACCCGGGGTCTCCCTCTTAAGTTACCCCAGATACCCCAATCCCGCAACGCTTACAGCTTTCATCACACTTATATCGCCTCCACTAGCTGCTTGGGAGAAGGGAAAACAGCTGGTCATTGTTATCAAGGGGTCGTGATACCCAAACACGAATCGGGCACTCCCCTGCCCCTTTCGTTCCCTCTCCTCTTTCCCCTTAGGTAAAGACCAGTAAACAGCCACTGGGGGGGTAGGGCCTACTACCTCCCAAACCTACAAACCGAGATTTCGTTTCCTTGCTAATCGTGAGCTACGGGACGAACAAACATATAGTACAACCTAAGTTATAGGCCAACCATCCGACCTCCTCCTCACCGACCACATAATATGTCACTACAAACTACCCAACAACAAGAAAAAAATATCCAAACTCCGGGCCAGACTCATCTGCGATCGGGGACCAACAATTCTACGATAATATCTGCGAAATTATGACGACACGCTCGGGGAGGCCTACGCCGATGATATATGTGCTATGATATGTAGGATTTCGGTCGGACCGTTGAAGAACTCGCAAATAGAGCCCCGTTCGTAAAGTCTTTGCGGGAAGAGAGGTAATGTTCTGGTGCTATAGTCTATATAAAGTACAGCAGTTTGGTGAATGCAATGGAGGGGAGGACGCATTGGGATTTATAATTTCCCGTCATGAATTATTTGAACATTTTTTTTTAAAAAAACCACCCAAATATATATTAAAAAATCAGCTCAATTGGTATCCTGAGTTGAACGTATCATAGACTTGGTATTTTTTTTGTATTTTAGTTTTATGAGAAATCCGATGATGAGGCATTCCCAGCTGGATTCATAAAACTGTTTATTGGACGGAGACCAATGATGTCACGAATTTTAAAATTTCTCCATAAAATTTGGATAGTGTGTGTCGTTGGGGTAGACTAATAGTAGCGTAGAAGCTCTTGAAATTCGCTATCTCAGGATGAGTCCTATCGCTAGAGCTGGGCTAAGCGAGGAATGACTAACAATACCGAGTGATCGGCAGTGATTCCGAATTTAGGTTTCAGACAGTCAATATAAAATACATGATACCGGCAGGCAGAACCTGAACACAGGATAAGCTTTTGTAGAGATCGGGGGTGCCCTCAGCGAGGCGACCTCCTCAGCAAGGCGCCGCACTTTAGGTATGGCATAGTGTGGCTAGAGAATAACAGTTGCCTATATATGGTTAGCATCTGCTATACAAACAAGTCCCAAACATCATTACCATTAATCCAAACTCTACCTTATATTGGTATTCGAGTTGGATATCTTGCTTTATTTAATTTTTAATAGGCACACTGTTTCTCAAGGGTTGTGGTCCACTGGTGTTTTACTTTAAGTTCTGTCAGCACATGATATACAGCAATTACCATATGGCTGACCACTTTCTTTATACCCTATGCTGTTGGATTATTTGATGGTAGTATTGACTATATATCAATGCTTGTTGTGCAATTTCATCACAGGTTATAGGTTTGGTTAAGCTGTTGATCTCTGAAGTGGTTAGAGTATTGGGTGGGTTTATTGGTTGACAAGTGTTATAGGCGGAAGCTTGTGAATAGAGTACACAATTGGAGCTATTAGAAGCTGAGTTTTAGGGAATGAAGTTGGCAGAAGTGGTGCTATGGGGAGTTTGGATTTGACTAATTATTAACTGAGTTTGGTTTTGTTGTGGGTGTAGTTCTGCTAATAGCAGCTGGTCTTGGAGGGACATGGTTGGTAGTTTGCAGAGTATAATTGTTCTATTATCAGGAATAAGTCCTGTATTCCAAAAAAAAACACTCAAAATATTTCGTACGGTAAAGGCCCAATGTCTTGCATTCATTAAAGGCCTAATAGAAGTTTTCTTTACCAATACCATAATCGTGATTCTTGAATCGTTTTGGCAACTCCTTTTGATAGAAGTTCTTGTAAGGACCAATTATTACCATGTCTATTGGTTGAAGGTAGTGGGTTGTATGTGGAGGCAAGCAACATAGAATGGTTTTATGATCAATACAATATTACAGGAATATGAGATTGATGTAACGACTATGATTGTCAAAGATTAATAGTCCGTAATCATGCGTTGTCCTTACCTTTTAGTCTGTAAGACTTCTATCACCAAAGTTACTCTCTAAAAACTATTCGGCCATACACTTTTTTCTCTTGCCATTGTGTAATTGTCCAAAATATAGGTTTTCAGGAATATGGGCAAGGTTGTAAAACTATTTGATAACAAATTCCTCTGCTTTGAAGATGATAGTAAGATTCAATGTAGATCTATCAACACAAACACCCTTTATAACAGTAACAAATTCTCGACTTTGATCTGTATCATACTAATTTGCTAATTTGCTATTTACACTTTATAAAATAATATAATTGTCTTTAATCTACTAATAGTATATAACTTACTTTAAGCTCAGAATTGCAGAGTACCCCTCTTATGAAAATGTCTCACAAACTCTAGGAGTCTCTCTCAGTTACACATATGGGAAATGATACAAATTATTTGATGTGATAGTATATAGAACCGGGAGGTTACTATATAACTACAACCCATGCTGGCAAGAAGTAGTGTCTATAGCAGAGCTGCTCAGCCTCGGTGAAAGATCTAGACTCTAAAGTATGGAGTACTAAGACTCTTGATAATCCGAATACATATGCACTTGAGTGCATAAATGCATGAAAGACAGCCATCCAGACTGATCAACTGGTATTCCGTGAGATATTTGCAACTGGGCTACATCGCCTTGAACTTTGTTCATTTGGCAAATGAATCAAAGGCTATTTACTAGTGGAGTGCTAGACACCCTCAGAATACTAAATAGGTTAGGAAATCATTTGACTGAGTGGGGGATACATTTTCAGGGTCAAACAGGGTTTCCACTTTATATGACCATGACCATGGTATCTAAAGATACTTCGTATAGATGGCTAACATCAGTACTTGGAGAATTGTATAAATAGCTAGTGGTTTCCCATAGTTAAGGGATCATCAAGCAATGGAGAAGAGACCTTAACATTATATTCAGTTATTCAGTTAAACAACTTTAAAGCTTTCGAGAAAAATCTTTACCTTTATCTATATTCCCAACGGAGCTTTCCTGACAGTTCTCCATCCTTCTTGATACAAGCAAGGCATAGGTAATTCAAGAGTACCGAATTGGCTACCCGTACCACTATAATGTTATTCTCTTGTTTCCAAAGCTCCTTAGTATTCTTACCACTATTTCATCTTATGCCTGAAGAATACCACGACGCTCAAAGTTTTCATCAGTGCAAACATTGCGGGCACTGTCAACCTTTCAGTTTTGACAACATATTTCCGATCTGTTGCGAAGGATTCGCCTATGACCTATGTGCAGTAGCACTCAGACACTTACAGGCTATTCACAATAAACATACAGAAAGAGTATACCAACAAGACAGATGGTGGATAACAGCCTTCACCAAATGCTAATAAGAATCTACCAAAGATTATATCAAAAATCCTAGACTTAACCCTCAATCTCCTACTTCAATTTTGGAACATTTACCGTACCAACAACTTAGAAGTCTCTCGGATACTTTACTATCAGGACAAACTATCCTGAATTTTGATCCTTTATCTACCGTATCCTCTTTTGAAGAAATACTTTCTACAACCTTGCGGAAATACCGCTATGTGAAACTGTAGAACCCTCCTGGTTCACTAACCCATTTTTAGTTCCCACACCCAAGGACTTTACACAAATCTACGCCTACTCTCATGGGCAAGACTTTATCAGGCACGAATTTCTAGACTGGGATACTGAGTTGTCAGATTTTTCTTCCGTTCATGACTTTTGTGCCACGAGGCCAGAAGACTGAGCATTTTAAATTTTCCTATACCGAAACTATCAGGGTGTATGAGCGAGCTGCCGTGGCTATGACATGAGATGACAACCCGATTCCTAGTCCTTTGGGACCTGACCAGATGATTGAAGAGGATGATACAGAATCTACACCTTGAGCATCACTAAATCCGTCCCGGAGCCGGACCAACTTTCCCATTACACATTTGGGTCGTCCACTATCTAGAATTCAAAAACGTGCCGAGCGAGCTAAGAAACCTCTCAGTACTCAAGATAACTTCAAGCAAAATGTTGTCTATACATTGTGCCACCTGGACTGATTCTTGAAACGAAGTGCAGAATTGAATTATATAGCGATCTCAGCAATATCACAGGAGGCCAGGCAAGGGTTTACAATGCTAGAATGGTTGCAAAGCCGTATAGCAAGGGGTGAGGTTATCAATGATGCTGAAATACAGGAAGGCTGCCGAGCACTTGAACAGTTGAGTGGCGATACTGAAAGGGAGCAGCAAAGGTTACATTCCCAGGTGCAAGAAGAATTCCCACACCAACCAGCTCAACAGGAACAACAGGCATATGTCTCAGCTACAAGGGATCGGATTCTGGAAAAAGTCCTAAAGGACCTAAATGCTAAATTACATCAGCAGGAACAGGAATGGAATCGGAGGATGAATGAGCAACAAGAAACTATGGCTCAACAACTAAGGCAACAAGGCAAAGGTATGAAGGCATACCATGATAACTTGGTAAGTCAACTGGCCGATAAAGCAGTTCCCGTACCGACTCAGCATTGGCCAAGTGATGGTGATCCAGGACCATCTAATTGATGGCAACCATCTATTCTACCGGAACAGGGTACATTTCCAATGAAGGAATCAGCATCGACTCCTAGGAAGGATCAAGGAAAAGGAGTCGACTGTGCAGGAAATAACTTACCACTGCCTCCACCACTAGGTAACCTTGGTGATGCCCTTGACCCTGATGATGATGGGTCTGATAGTGATGGAGAGGATAGATGGGGCAGAAAGGGGGGGAGGCAGGAACGCACTGCCCATTTACCATCTATTGCCAGAGACGATGTACCCGAAGACAGGTTAACTTTGGCTTGCTTGGAACGTATTAGTGGACTCTCCCGAACAGCAAAGCTAATAGTGAAACCACCCTACTTTTTTGAAGGACATGACAACCAAGATGTTCGAAATTGGTTAACAGCCTGTGAAGACTATTTCAATCGCAACCCTACATATTGGGAAAATCATGCACACCAAATAGTTTTTGCCATGGGGAAAACAAAGGGGAACAAAGTGGCACCCTTCTTGGAAAAATACCGGAAGGTGATGGATGGGTTAGGTAGATACACTCGAGACCTAGACTACTCCACATGGGCTCTTTTTCGGCAAGAAATCACGAAGCAGTACATCGGCATTGAAGAGGAAAGACGAACCTTAGAAGATATGACCAAGGCAGTCTATAAGGGAAAGAGAGACACTTATCCTTTGCTCCTCGAAAACTTAAACATCAAAGCCGGACCTACTGGACTCAGTTCGAGGGTGTGACTTGAAAGCAAACTGCCTGAAGGAATTTTGCGACGGTTATCCCATCTAAAATTCTCCTCTGATGAAGAATGTATGGAAATCATAAAGGAAGTTGGCAGACAGGAGGAGGAATATCTGGAATGGCGAAAAATATCCAAAGGAGAACCCTCATGATGGAATCTCGCAGAAGGTAGTTGATAAGCGAAAAGCAGTGAAGGAATACACTTGCTGTGGCCTCAACAACCACACCTGGCGATAGTGTCAGAAAGACATAGTTGTAGCCAGAGCTTTCGCTAAACAGATAAAGCCGGACCGACCGAAATTTTCACACAAACTGCAGACGGCCATGCTCATAGCAAGACCTAATCAACTAAAGGTCAACAACATACAGAGCAGAGCCTCACCTCGGTTATGGGAATCATCGGATACAGAAATGTCCTAAATGGTACCAACGGTGACGGCGATTTGGTATTCGGGGTACCAGGAAACTGGTGACCGGAATCGAAATAGGGGATCCTTCTAGGCAAGGGAGTAAGGAGTACTGGCTTTTTCAGGCACTATTCAGAATTGGAGTATAAGAGAAGTTGTCCCTAAGTCCATATGTCCTTAAGGGAACACGGTTAGTGGACAGACAAGGGTGGAGCAAACCTTTTTAAGAATGACAAAGGGGGGCGGTCACATCTTTGATCATGAGAAACAACTAAGTCTCACCCGTTTTTCAAAGACCAGCAGGACAACAACCAGGCATGCTACCGAAATGAAAAATAGTGCAAATGAAAGCTGGTGAGATTCTCTTCAATAATAAAAAACCGAAACATTGCACTTGGTTAGAGGACCCTACCCAGGGTCCCAACTAGAGTCAATGGTCCAAGGAACCAAAAGGGCTTGAAAATAAATTTTGGTTTTTGGGTTGGTTTAACTTCGGACCCTGTCAGGACCTGGGGTTTTAGCTCCTCATTAAGCCCCCTGTCCTTGAAGCCATGCGGGGAAATGGCAGCTAGTTACCCTGATTTAAGCGCCAGGGTTCTTTCAGTTCCGGACACGCAAAATCCCATTGAAGCGTCTCAGAACGGCATTTTACTCACCGGACCAGGTGATGGGTTGGGCTTTGTCCTTTTGGTACAATTATCTAAAGCTATGGCCCAGGTGGGGTTTGAATGCGTAACCTCTGTCCAGATGCTTTTGGTAGGCAAATACCAAATGTAACCGACTAGACTATAACCCCAGAAGAACCAACAGTATAAATAAAAACCTTCCTTTATACTGAAATATTCAGGGTTTTTCTGCGAAAATGCCGAGGTTTCAAAGGCTATTATTTCCATAATGAGATGAGATATTCCAAATTTGGAAACCGTTAACCTTTTTGGAATTTAACATATATTTTGGAAAACAATTTTATTTTCGAAAACAAGGTACCCTTTTAGGAAATTACGCTCAAAACCCATAGCTAAGTTTACTCTAAAAACCCTAGCACATATTACTGACAGCTATGCATATTAGCGATGCATAAAAAGCCATGCATAATTATGCACGCATGTTTCCTATGAGAATAGGAATTTTTTTTACTTTTCATGGGAGCCCCTCAGAAGGGGATAAAGACTGCTTGTAGTAGGCTGCCCAGAATCTTAATAATTGATTATTGTGTTCTAGTTCGTTTGAGGAGACCTCTCAGGTCGAAATGACGTTGGCGTTGTTACGAACACTAAACAAATACAACCATCATCTCTTCTAAGCGAGGACGAACAGATATTACACGGTGGCATAAGCGACACAGAGCTTGATCCTGGAGAACCAAAACGCTACCAATGCCCGGAAGGCGATGTACATATCTATTTGGATGGAAAACGTTATTGCATAAAAGTGCTACTGGACTCAGGATCTAATATTTTTGTTATTCACGAAAAATTGGTAAAAGAATTAAATATTTTCTATGAATCTTGTCAGGATCCTATCCCTATTTTAGGATTTACAGGGGACAAATTCTCTACTGGAAGAGATTATACCAGTTCCCTCTACCTGGAAATTGGAAAAAATAAACATTTGTCGAAAATTGTGTGCAAAATCGCACCTACCGGAAATTACGGAATAAAATATTCCATTTGGGTGGTAGAATGAGGAACATCCAATAAAGGAAATACATGACTCAGGAAACTGGAGTTTTGAGTCTCCAGGATGTCAGCTCCATCATTTACCAGAAGACAAAAGCATTTCTATCGAATGGGATAAGGAGGTGTTGGAAGACCCGGAGGCAGTTGTTATTGGAAGAATTGTGAGAATAGATGATGAGGAAGAACTAGTCCTCGATTCACTTCCCAAATAATACCATGGCTAGAAGGACTTTTTCGCCCCTTAACTGTACCAAAATTACCCTCTCATCAAACCTTTGATCACTCTATTGACGTCAAACCAGACTCTCAACCACCCTGGGGACCTATCTATCTACTGTCAGAGAAACAGCTAAAAGCAATATGAATATATTTAGATGATATTTTAAAACAAGGAAAGATCTCCCCGAGCAAGTCTCCAGCCGGAGACTCAATACTTTTTGTTCCGAAACCGGATGGACGCCTCAGATTGGTAGTAGACTACTGAGGTTTGAACAATGTCACTATCTACAATAAGTACCCTCTCCCGCTGATGACCGAACTGCGGGACCGTGTTCAATGAGCAACTATTTTCACCAAGCTGGACCTCAAAGATGGATACCATCTAATCCGCATACATATGGGTGAGGAATGGAAAACAGAGTTTCGCACCAGATATGACCTATATAAATACAAAATTATGCCTTTTAGACTTGTCAATGCACCTGCAACGTTCCAGTCAATTATGACTATGATCCGCAAAGACTTCCTTGATGAAGGGGTGGTAGTATATATTGATAATATACTCATCTACTCAAAAACAGAAAAGGATCATGCCATATTAGTAAAAAAGGTACTTGAATGACTACGAGAGTATCATATGGCCATATCCATCGCAAAGAGCACATTCCATGTCAAATCCGTGGAGTTTCTTGGGTATATAGTGGCTGTTGATGGAGTCACTATGAGCAAGCGCAAGGTTGAATCAATCAAGGCCTGACGACCGCCTACCTCGGTAAAAGAGCTTCAAATCTTTATAGGATTTGCCAATTTTTACCAACGACTCATAAAGAATTTCTCTGCACTATGTAAACCAATTACAGATTTATTAAAGAGAAATCCAAAGGACTTTGCTTGGGGAGAAATACAACAAATTGCTTTTGATAAACTCAAACGACGGTTCATTACAGCTCCCCTAGTATGTCACTTTCATCCTGAACGAGAAACGGTAGTGGAAACACATGCAAGCGATTATGCTCTCGGATGTGTTCTGTCCCAATATGCAGATAAGAAGTTGCATCCTGTGGCATTCCATTCCAGGAAGCTTACCCATGCTGAATGCAACTATGATATTCATGATAAGGAATTATTGGCAATATTAGTTGCATTAAGAGAATGGCGACACTATCTGGCAGGGACTGATGAACCTTTCACCATCTATACCTATCATCAAAATCTTCAATACTTTCTCACAACAAAGGCCTGGTCGGCAAGGCAAATCAGATAGGCCCAAAAGTTAACGGATTTTAACTTTAAAATCATTTACAGACCCGGAACCAAAGGAGGTAAACCTGATGCATTAAGCAGGCGGCCAGAGTACCACCCTAAAGAGGGAGCTGAGCATGCCAAGCAGGCTATACTTCAGTCTCATCAATTTGAAACCATCCAGAATAACCGAATCCTATTTGTGTCAGTAACATGGGGGAAGGAAAATTTGCAACGTCCCCGACCAGGATTGCCAAAAGAGCAAAGCACCAGTTCGGTTAGGGTTAAAAGGTTACAACAAGAAGCAAGAATTCCTACTCGAGGTTATAAGTTAGCAGCAGGATATGATCCATACAGTCCCGAGGATACCATAGTTCCTTCTAAAGGGCAAGTGTTCACGGGACTGGATTAGCTATCGGATTACCATTTGGAATATATGTCCGTATTGCACCACGTAGTGGATTGGCAGTCAAGTATGGTATTTCCATTGGAGCTAGAGTAGTGGATGCGGAATATAGGTGGGAGGTTAAGATCCTCCTAGTCAACACTACTGACAAGGCTTTCAGGTACGGACCGGAGACCGCATAGCGCAAATGATTGTGGAAAGAATTGATGAGAGAGAGCTTCATGAAGTCATGGAGTTGGAAGATATAGAATGAGCAGGCCAAGGATTTGGGAGCTCGGGTATCCACTTGGAAGAAACTCAAGCGCAATTATATTTCCTATATTCTAATGCCAAACATGAGTTCCTGGACACAACCGATATTGCTGTTCACCCAATATGCACCAAGGACAAACCTTAATGTCTAATGCAATAATTGCTAAGTGCGATGTCAAGAAATTTGATATGAACTTAATGGCAAGGGTAAAAGAGAAAGCAAAGGATGTTACAGAGTGGACGCGAATGAAGCGGGAGTTACAACAATTAGGAGATGATGGCAAGCCAATGCCAAAATAATAGACCATGACGGATGAAATGCTTTTCTACTAGGAACACCTATATATCCCCAGGACGAAACTCTGCAAACCGATATTGCAAAAGGTTGTCATGATTCAAAGTTGCAGGACATTTAGGTCAAGAAAAAACTCTAGAGATTATCACTAGGGATTTTTACTGGTAAGGAAATACCAACTGGATAAACGACTATGTACGGTCATGTACAGAATGCCAAAAGGCCAATGCACTAAGGCATACACGCTTTGGCCTACTACAACCATTACAAGTACCTTTAGCAGCTTGGGCATCTACCTCAGTAGATTTTATTACACAACTACCCAAATCTGCAGGTTACAGCCAAGTTATGGTTGTAGTTGACCGATTCACGAAAATGGCACATTTTATCGGTCTGGAGGAAAATGCGACCGCAAAACATGTCGCTCAGGCATTTATCAAAGAAGTTTAGAAACTTCATAGTCTACCAACTGAAATCATCTCAGACATGGATGCAAAGTTTGCAGCAGAATTCTGCCAGTCTCTGTGCATGCAGTTAGACATAAAAAGAAAAATCTCCACTGTATACCTGTAACAGGCGCTAGCCTGTGTGAACTGTTATACAATAGAGCCTAAGCGGTAGCCTGCTATCACTTGGTGTCTAAGGGAGGCCTGTTGAGAGGCGAAGACAACGGGAGTACAATAGAATGGTTTATAGAGTGAAGGGGAACAATAGGATCGCCGTCCAACCAAGTGTATTCAATGTCTAGGCATCTGTCTGGAGTCTGATGTCTCCTGCTAGCCAGGAGACCACTCTTAAATACATGAAATCTTTCCTGCAAGAGATGACGCTCTGGAAACCCGCAGCCACTATCATTACCGGTGAGTGTACAGCCACCGGAATCCTGTAGCCCTGCCGGAGTCCTGGAAAGCCTGGTGCTTTCCCACAACACTGCCTCTATCCTTCCGCCGGTATACATGACCTGTTGCTTCCCTTGGAACTCCTGGGGCACAATCCTGCCGAGCCTCCAAAGCATACAGTAATCAGGGCACCAGAATCTAGAGATTCCGCTAGGGAAATCAAATACAAATGAAAGCAAATCAAATGAATGTAATCTGACAAAGGAAAGGCTAACGAGAGTGGGAATAGAGGTACCGGAACATGTACATATATTACATTCTCCAAATCTGAACAAAACTTATCTTCTCCTAAGGCTATAGGCCTCATCGCTGCTCTCCCAAGGCCAAAGCATAGAATCATCATCAGTGTTGAAGTAGCTATCATCTGAGCCTGCAGAATCGTATTCTTCCTCGGTATAGGGGGTTGCCAGAAATCGTTGGGTACTATGGTTCTGGGGCAAGAGATTGTAGAGACTTCCATAGGCTCCCAAGAGGTCCTGACATAGTGGGAGGTAATCTTAGGCATGGGTTCAGTGCTGTAGTTTTCTTTCCAATATTCCGCTATGATTTCCATTGAGTTCTCCATAGGTTCCCAAGAGTCATCTGTCCTTTCATACCCTTTCCAGTGTACCAGGAGCTCGACTCTGTTGTTCTGTAGGTGATAATCCAGTATCTCCTCTGCTTCCCATTCTTCTGCATTATTGATGAGTATAGGGGCCAGCCTGTCCATCCTCCTGGATCCAAATCTATTGGGATCATTCTCCTGGTATTCCTTGAGGCATGAGATGTGAAAGTATGGCTTCTGGCGGTCCATTCTCTTAGGCAATATCAGCTTGTAGTTATCGCTACTAGAGTCATGCTCTAAGACCTTAAAGGGTCTAAACCAGCGAGGCTCTAGCTTCTTGGATCATCTAGGGGCGGAGGTGTAAGAGCGTCCTCTAACAAGAACTCTGGTGCCAATGTTGAATGGTCTTCATTAGGGGTTCCTCCTTTTATCTGCTTGCACAGTCTGCCGGAATGTTGCATGCTTTCAGGCCATATCAACTTCCATCCTGGTGGCTTCATGGGCATTCAAGATCTCGTCCACTGCTGGTACTTTGCTGGCGGGTCTGAGGACAGAATTGAAGAGCTTCCAAGAGCGTTGATAGAGTGCTTGGTATGGAGATATTCCTAAGGATTCATGGGGGGCGCCATTCATGGCTGCTGCTATCGCTGGGAGAGCTTTAGACCAGTTGTTCTATCTTTTGTTAATGAAGTTCCTCATCATCTGTTTAAGGGTGCGAATCCTGCGCTCAACCTGGCCATTGGTTTGGTGGTAGTATTGAGTTGCCATCCAGACCTGGATTCCCATTGACTTCATCATCTGAGACCAGAACTTAGAGGTAAAGCGGGAGTCTTGGTCCAGTACGATGCTTAGGGGATGTCCATGAACATCTAATATCATCTTGTGGAGCTTGCTGAATACTTTTTCGGAGGTGGCAGAGTCCTGAAGTGGAATAAGATGAGTATAGGAGGTAAAGCGATAGGTAAACCGATCGATAATAACCATAATGGTAGTATAGTTATTTGATTTGTTGAAGGGGCCAGCGAAATCGATGGCAAGGGATTGGTAGGCCTTGTCAGGTGCTGGCTGGGCTAGAGATCTACCTGCTGGAAGTGTGGTTAGCTCCTTGTTAATCTGACATTGATTACAAGAGCGACAGTACGCAATGAAGTCCTGGTGCATCTGAGGCTACCAGAAGGAACAAGCGGCGTACTTGTAGGACTTGTGAGCAGAGAAATGTCCTAGGCCTTCATGAACTGTTTTAAGGATGAATTTCCGAAGGGATACTCCACTTTCTAAGGGTCCCATAGGGATATAGATGTTAGAATAGCCGTTGGGATTGTCATCTATGAGGAGGCCATCCTGGATTGAATAATGTAGCTTGTCAGTTGTCTCCAGGACTCGCCTGAAAAGAGGGTCATTCTGGAGAGCTTCAATGACTTCTGGGCGGAATTTTCCTATGAGGGATGAGTGGAAAGTACCAAGGAAGGTCTGTGCATTATCAGTTTTCCTAGAATTCCATAAAGCTTCAGGATCACTATAGAGGGGTCTAGAAGCTGGCGAAGCTGGTGAAGCCAGAGGTAGGGAGGCTGGAGTTAACATATCTGCAAGTCTGAGGTATTTGTTTCCTGGTAATGGTAGGGATATAGAGCTATCGTTTGGTGGAGGGGGGCTACTGTCCATTGAAGTATCCGATGTTGCTTTCGCTTTCTTTACTTTCTTTCGCTTTTCAGGGTCTTAGGGGAAATATCCATTGGCTTAAAGCTGTCTCTGTGTGTGAGGCACTGGTCATCATAGCAGGCAGTCCAAGAGAGCGCTGAATGGCTTCGTTCCTCTCTAGTCTGGTGAAGGTTCAAGGTAGCTTTGTCTCCCTAAGGGTTGCCTGACTGGATGCTGCTATGGTTGCTGCTAACGCTATTCTTGCGCTTTAGGGAGCGAGAAACTGCATTGGCTGCTATCTCTGTGCTTGCTAGGTAGTCTGGGGAGGAGCGGTAGATAGATTTGTGAGTAGAGAGGGATGGAGAGTGCTGTGTTTCTTCAATGGTTTCCATTTCGCTGTCGGAATCTAGGCTATAGTATGAGGAAGAAGTATAGTTGGATTGAATATGATTGGAGTTGTGGTTCTGGAGATCTGAATTTTAGGTGGTGGGGTCCTGTAGTATTATGTCCACAGGCCTAGAATTGGTCTCATGAACTCTGGATAGATAGTCTGCCAGAAATTTCGAAACTTCAGGCATGTATTCTATTTTAAAATCAAAGCGGCTAAGATGCATTATCCATCTCTGATACCGCTCACCGAGATTCTTTTGTGTCATGAGCTTGGTAAGACTCTCATGATCAGTAACTATTGTGAACTTTGTGTGGGACAACAGGTGGGCGAAGGCTTGTATAGCCTCAACTATTGCAAGCGCTTCCTGTTGGTCGGTGGGGTAGTTACTCTGAGAGGCTGACAGTTTCCTAGAATGGAATGCTGCCAGTCTGGCTGTATCTCTGGTTGGTCCTTGGCCTATCCAAGCGCCACTGCCGGTAGGAGATGCATCGGTGCATAGCCAGATTGGTTCTGGGTTGGTATAGTTATGTTAAGGGTAGCCGATTCTAAGGTCAAGCGAATCAGGCTAGGCTTAAGAAATCAAATC
>QFET01004356.1:0-22519 GCA_003316355.1 Tuber calosporum
CAACAACGGCCCGGTCATATTCATCCAACCCAAAGAGAAGTAGTTACCTGTTGCAAAACTAGCTTAACGCATAGGATCGTAACATTGGGTTGGGTCACCTAAGCAACACCTAACTACAAAACGGCAGTCTCTACGGACAACGACATCGACCTTACGGAGGGAGAAATCGATACCTCAACACTTGGCCCGGCACTTGAAGAAGCAATTAGCACTAATCTATCCAGAACCCAGTCACAAAGAACCACAAGTCCGGAAACACCTGAGCCTGCCTCACCAACAGGATTTCAGGAACCCGAAACCCCAAGACCAGAAAGGATGTCAGCCCCGGGACCAGCAACTGCCGGTGGTGGAGCAGGAATCCAACAAGCATGATTTACAACTGCACAGTTCTAAGAGATCCTGACTCTGATAAACAACCAGCGAGAAACAACCAACAACTGGATCAAGGTCGAGAAAGCCCCTACCTTCCATGGAACAAGGACCAAACTACGAACTTTGTTAGTGTAATGCCAATTATACTTTGAAGCGACACAAGAAACACGACATACGGAACGCATCACCTACGTCAAGAGCTTGTTAAGGGATGCAGCAGCAAGCTGGATAACTCCATTTGAAGAAGGACGCAAGCCGGAGACCTGGACTACATATGAAGATTTAACTACAGCCCTCAAAGACCAGTTTGGGGATGTGGATGTGGAAAATGCAGCTAGGACAAAACTCGACCGCCTGAGGCAACGCAAGGAACCAGTCACGGAATACTGGAATGACTTTTGCCTCACAGCTACAGAGGCGAATGAGGATGATGGTACGCTAAGACACCAATTCCTTGAAGGAATTAACCGAACACTCCAGGACGCATGGACATCAGACCACATGGTGGTGGCAAATGTCGATTCCCTTGCAGCCTGGGCAATCGAAAAAGAAAACCAGATCAACATGATCAAGCACCTTCAAGGAAACAACATTACCTTTATCCAACAACAAGAAACGCCCAGGAACAACAACGGAACCTGGAAGTCGGGCAACAATATGGAAACCCCAGGCGACCCAATGGACTTGGATGCTACCAGAAGGCGTCCACGACTAAACCTCTCACGAGCAGAATTCACAAGAAGAAGGGACAACAACCTATACCTAGGATGCGCCAGACCTGAGCATAGATTCAGTAATTGCCGAAATGCAAGAGATGAGAAGGACTATACTAGGCAGTTCAACAGCAAGGCCAACAATAATCACTGGAAATCACGAACCAACCTACACGAAATGGAGATCAGAGAAACACCAGAAGAGTCGGGAAACGAAGAAAGTCCCCAGTAAGAGATGGGCTACGGGACAACAAAACCAAAACCATCGGAATAGGTAACATCTACATGGCACTTACAAACACGGAAACATTGGAACAAGAAAAAGACCATGCCATGGTCAAAATGCGTTCACATGGCAAGGACAAGACAGTAATCATCAACGGGATGATTGACTAGGGCGCTACACAAAACTTTATCGACAAGGAATTCAGCAACAAACACGGCATACGAATCAAGAGACCGAAAGAAATACGGGAAATCTACCTTGCGGACGGGGAGTCAAGCGCTAAGGGACCAATTACCCATATAGCCGAAGTACCTATGGACATCAGCAGCCATAGGGAAGTGGCAACCTTCCAAATAGCAGATCTACCCAACCATGAGGCAGTGTTAGGTCTGCCATGGTTAAGAAGAAAATACCCCAAGATACATTGGGAAATCAACAAGATCACCTTTGATAGCGAGTGGTGTACCAGAGTATGCCTCGAAAGCTTGCCAGCAGTGGACTTAGTCCCTGAATCGGAAGCCCTGGAAGAGAATTTGGAGATACAGTTCTCCACGATCCAGGCCAAGCATGTTCAGAACATCAAAATCCAAAGATTCAGCAATACGGCCACACTCCCTACCCAGGGGTCAGCCAAGGCTGCAGGACATAACCTGTATACAGACGAGAGAATTACGATACCGGCAAAAGAACAAGGAATCGTCAATACCGGGATAGATATAGGACTACCAGAAGGCACCTATGGGCGGGTGGCTCCACACAGCGGATTGGCAGTCAAACACCATCTTACTGTCAATGCGGGAGTAATCGATGCCGACTACACAGGTGAAGTCAAGGTGGTCCTGGTCAACCTGGGAAAGGACAGTTACACAGTTGTGCTGGGAGACCGCATCGAACAGTTGATATGCGAAAAGATTGTCATAGGACAATGTGAACAAGTGGAGCAAGTGGCTCCTACTATGAGAGGCGCAGCAGGGTTAGGAAGTACTGACCACCCAAAACATCAAAAGATTGAGATCAACGAGATCTCCGCTACGTCATTCCGCAAGTTCTACCGAAGAGACGAAGTCACAGGAATCCTCAAATGGGATTATAAGACAAACGAGCCTACCAGGATCGAAAGGAACAATGTCAGCACCAAATTGGCTATCAAGGCCAAGAAAGGACAAGAAAAAGACAAAACCAGAAAGATTGTGCCAAGTGAATACCACCAGTACCTGGATATGTTCAAGGAAGAGGAATAAACTCTGCTACCACCCCACTGACAAAAGGTTGACTTCGATATCAACCTCAAGAAAGGAGAAACAGTACCAGCAAGAAAGCTATACCCATTAGGTGAAAAAGAGCTGGAGGAACTAAGAGAATACATCAGGGTCAACAAGAACCGGGGCTGGATTCGAGACTCTTATGCAAGCGGGGGATCAACAATTCTATTTGTTAAGAAAAAAGACGGCAAGCTAAGGCTATGCGTGGACTACCAAGGGCTCAACGAAGTCACCAAACGAGACCGATGTCCCCTACCATAGATTGGAGAAGCCCTCGAGAGGCTTAGAGGAGCCAAAGTCTTTACTAAACTAGACATCCGAAACGCATACCACAACCTCAGAATTAAACACGGGGACGAATGGAAAACAACCTTTATCAACAAATACGGCATATATGAATATACGGTCATGCCATTCAGACTCAAAAATGCACCTGCAGCGTTTCGGCAATGGGTCAATAGGATTCTCAGCAGGTTTCTGGATATCTGTTGTATCGTCTATTTAGATGATATTCTGATATATTCAGAAAACCTGGAACAACAACGAACCCATGTCGGGATAACTATGGAAGCCTTGAAGAAAGAAGGGCTGACACTGAAGTCATGGAAGTGCGAATTTCACCAGGAACGAACCCAATACCTAGGCTTCATCATCGACAAGGACGGAGTCAGTGTTGATCCTATTAAAACAAAATCAATATGGGAATGGAAACCACCCGAAAGCAAGAAAGGAATACAGTTCTTTATGGGATTCTGCAACTTCTATCGACGATTTATAGAAGGGTTTAGCCGTATAGCTAAACCACTCTATCAACTGGCAAAGAAGGACTGCAAATGGAACTGGACCGAGAACCAACCAAAAGAATTCGATGAATTGCGCAGGCGACAAACAGCCCCACTACTGGTACACTACGATCCAACCAAGGAAATAATGATAGAGATCGACCCTTCAAAATATGTATGCACAGGCATTCTATCACAGAATGGGAGCGATGGAAACTGGAGGCCAATGGCATACCGGTCAAAAACAAGGACGCCCGCGGAATGCAACTACGATATCCACGACAAAGACCTCTTAGCCATTGTCCAAGCCTTGAAAGAATGGAGAAGATATGCAAAAGGAAGCAGACACCAGGTGATGGTCCTCACAGACCATAAGAACCTGGTACCATTTACCATGACAAAAGAGCCCAACCACAGACAAATCCGATAGAGCGAGACCCTCAGTCAATACGATATTAAAGTACAATACCGACACGGGAAGGAAGGAAGGGGGCAAACCAGATGCATTCACAAGGAGAGCAGAAGATGTCACGAAAAAGAACGACGAGAGGATGCAACAAAAACAAAGGATCCTACTCCCAAAAGAAAAATACTTCGAAGCCATGGAAGTGGTCAAGTTTGTCACTAATGATTTTGGCATCCGAGCAGCAAGCACGAAAGACAGACAGATAAGCGCAATCCAGGAAGCCCTGAGGAAAGGAGAGAAAGAAATGAAAGGAGTGGCTCTAGGGGCATGTGAATGGAAGGAAGGATGCCTATGGCATCAAGGAAAGATTTGGGTACCAGAACACAAATAGATCAGAACCCAAGTCATATGACAAAATCACGATAACCCAGCAGTTAGGCATGACGGAACCAGCAAAACTACGGAACTACTATCCCGACAATATTATTTGCCAAAGATGCAAAATGACATAAAGAGATATGTCAAGAATTGCGATACATGCCAAAGGACGAAATCGATAGGGCACGCGCCCTACGGACTACTAAAACCGAACGAGGCACCACACCAACCATGGAAACCGATAGCAATGGACTACATCATGGACCTGCCGAAATCAGACGGTTATGACGCCATCCTGGTGGTCATTGACCGCTTGTCAAAAATGAGCCATTTCATACCCTGCAACCAGGATATGAACCCAAAGAATTTGTCAAGATATTTCTACGGGAAATATTCAGACTCCATGGATAACCACAAGATATCATCACCGATAGAGGAACACTATTCACATCAAACTTGAGGAAAGAGACTACAAAATCCTAGGAATTGAACGAAGAATGAGCACCATCTTCCATCCACAAACGGACGGACTGAAAGGAGGAACGGAATACCGGAACAATACCTAAGGGCCTATGTCAACTATCACCAGGATAACTGGGTGGAATTACTACCATTAGCAGAATTTGCATACAACAATGGAAGACAGGAAACTATTAAGACCACACCGTTCTACGCAAACTACGGACAACATCCAGAACAGAAGGTGATAGGCCACATGATACCAAAGGACACCACGGAAAAGGAAGAGATGGGTCAGCTGCACAGTATCCTATGTCAGGAAATGGTCTGTGCTCAATTACGACAAAAAGGAAACTACGATCAACATAGAAAACGCAATCCGAATCTCCAGTCAGGCGACATGGTCTGGTTACTGCCAAGGAATATAAGGACCACAAGACCATGCAAGAAGCTGGATTACAAGAAAATCGGACCATTCAAGATCCTTATGAAGCTGGGCACAAGTGCCTATAAATTGGCCTTGCCCCAACAGATGAAGGTCCACAACACCTTCTACATCTCACACCTCGAACCATACCAAGACATTCAGTTTCCCTCACAAAAGCAATTACTACCACCTCCAATCGAGACAGAAGGAGATAGCGAGTACGAACTCGAAGAAATTATTGATTCGCGCATACACCGAAAACGCCTACAATACAGAGCCAAGTGGACCGGCTACTCACCAGAACACGCCAAAACCTGGTACCCTGCGGAGAACTTCAACACTGCCAGCATCGCCATTGAACGTTTCCATCAGCAGTACCTAAGAAAACCCAGAGTGGGTTGAAGTCAAAATCGAACCCACGAGGCCAGACCCAACGCCATTGGGTCCTGACGAAGGCTGGGGCGATAGCCCCAGGGCTACTACACCAACCAGCCCGCCATACGCTACTCAGGAAGAAAGGGAAAAGCAGGCAGCAAACGACACTCTTTCATGGACTGCCTGTTCCGATGATTACTGCAACACTCATTTACTCGATAAGGAAGGAAGCAATTGGGTTCCACGACAGCCCAATATGCGCAAACCGCAACAACCACACAAGGAGATATCCTGGAAACACTGTTTCAAGGACACTTGTCGTACTCACAGAGACGACAAAATCGATGCTGGGTTTTACCCAAGACGAACAGGGAAAGCGGCACCCCTTATGGAAAACGATGCACTTATTATGTAAAGAAAAACAACTGTGAGGACACAGTTGAAGGGAGAGAGGGGCGAAAAAACTGAAATCGAGACGATCCCCGACGAAGAGAGTTTGCAACGACAGTTGCAAGGGCTACCTGAACAACTAGGCACCGCCGAAGCCAAATCTAGGTACGAAGCAAGATATGCGGATATATCAGAGAATGATTGATGACCGGGACTGGACTCTAAGGGCGGCACACACCACCTTAGAGGAGGTCCGGAGGAACTACCAGTCGGCCGAACATCAAGTTCGGAAATTGAAAAAGGAATTGTGCAGGTTTGTAGAAAGCCTGGCAAAGATAAGATGATCAACCAGAAGGGACTCAGGCTTAAGGGAGGGAGGAGCTAATGTCACCATTGGTGACTAAGCAAGGCAGGATTTCGCATGACTCATAGTTATGAGTCACAAGGTTGGTATCTTTCCCACTATGACTTATTAGAAGTCATAGGGTTTCACATGATGCAAACTGGTACAATCATTGTTATGTTGTGATTGGTTGATCGTGCCCATGACTCACATTTGTGAGTCATATGATGTAATGATTTTCGCACATGACTCACACTATGAGTCATGGGTTTCGCGCATGTGACCACTTTAGGGCACATGACTTATTTTATGAGTTATGATTGGTTGGCACTCGGCGCAGTTGACTCAGTGGAGTCAGCTGATGGATTTCATACTATGACTCACTAGGAGTCATAGAGGTCGTGTGACTCACAGGTATGAGTCACCAGGGTTAGGGTTGAGGGAAGAGTGCCTATATAAGGACCTCTAGGCGACCTGTAGTTAGGACTCTTCACGCAACCATCTAAGTTCTTTCCTATATAATTACTTTACCCCTTTACCATTCCATTCCCCTATTGGCGTTGTGCGACAGAAACCATTGGGTTTAGCTATCAAGAAAACCTAGGCATAGGCCTAAGAGCAATAGTGGAAATCCGCCCAGTGCCTCGTTGCAATAGTACTCCTACCCGGGTGGCTGAGATTACCGTCCCGCCCCATACCGGACTATAACAACGGCCTGGTCATATTCATCCAACCTAAAGAGAAGTAGTTATCTGTTGCAAAACCAGCTTACCGCATAGGATCGTAACAACAGGTTCTGGTACCACTATTACCACACATGTTAGCCTTTCCTTTGTTAGATTACCTTAATTTGATTTGATTTCTTTTGTATTTGATTTCCCAACAGGAATCTCTAGAGTCCGGGGCTCTGCTTACTATATGCTTTGCAGGATCAGCAGCATTATACCACTACAGTGCCAAGGGAAGGAACAGGTCATATATACCGGGGGTAGGATAGAGGCAGTGTTGTAGGAAACCCCAGGCTTTCCTGGACTCCGGCAGGACCAAACAATTCTGGTAGCTGTATACCTACTGGTTATGATAGTGGCTGCTGATTTGCAGAGCCTCAGCTCTTGCAGGGAAGCTCTCATGTATTTAAGAGTAGTCTCCTGGCTAGCAGGAGAAATCAGACTTCAGACAGATGCCTAGACAGTGAATACCCTTGGTTAAGCGGCGATCCTATTGATCCATATCGTTCTTTGAACTCCTCTATTGTACTCTCAGTGTCTTCGCCTCTAAGAAGCTCTCCCTTACACACCAAAGCGCTAGCCAGAAACCATGCAGGCTCTATTGCATAACCGTTCAGACAGGCTGGAGCTGCTTGGATTTTTTTCACCTCAGCAGGTAATATCTGGTGCTCAGGATTGAGAATAGTTGGAAGGATTGATCACCCTTCCCTTTTCTTGATAACTAGTTAGGAGAAGTACCGGCAGGGATAGACTTACATCTCAGGTGCTACATTCAGCATTATAGATAGCAAAGGTTAGTCCACAAGGTCTGGAAGGATCTGCTTGTTGAAATTTCTTATTCGTTTTCATATGAATAGTTCCTTGAACATATCGTATATTCTCTTACTTGGTTAGTGTTTCGGCAATTCCTATTAAACCCCATACATTACTACAGCCAGGACATACTGTGCGTTTATTTCTGTTATATTTCCTTATTACGATGAGGATTCTCATGTATAATTCTTTATCTGGTATTCGGGTTATTTCACTTGCTTATCATATATTTTAACGGTTATTGTTCTGTCCTTTATGTCTTATCATCCACAATGAAACCCCTCACACCACTTTAGTTTTTTATAAACTGTTGGGATTTTCTTGGCAGGTTTTCAGGGTCAAATATGTTTGCACTAATGTTTTTCCTACTGACGTTACGGTAAAACACGTTCGTACGAATATTTTTCCCTTTTATATTCTTTTAGATAACGGGAGGGCGCACTCTTGTATATATAGGGGCTACCGCCCACTTTTCTCGCTTAGAAGAATAAGGAACAGACTACCTACCAATCTACCTTCATAAATCTACCTCTCCTCATCAAGGCGTGCCCGCAATACTCGCTTAGTATTACATTGGTATATTCCGATAGATATAAGATCGTGCCCATACACATTTGAACAGGTTATGAGCCCGGGCCTCCTATATCTTTAGGACATGCATTTACACCTCCAACAGACCACAAAACCCCACCGTCAATGAAGCGAAACGCGTCCTGCCATCCATCCACGTTTCCCACCAGAATAATACCACTAAACATATTTCTCGGCAAAGTTTATTTCTCAGCACGAAACATCGACCAGACGAAACGCTCCTTCTTGACGAAACCAGACATTCTCGGCCTCGGCATTACACAAGTCTCAGCGAAACACTCTCGGCGTTGACCACTACTTAACTGAGCTCTTTTCACCGTTCGCCTCCGTCTCCTTCTTTTTCCTCTCTTTGTACTCGCAAGCGTTACCCACTACTCCCCTGCACACTTTATCAACTACCTGGAAGTTAACACATCTGAAGGTGGACAATCCCAGAAAAATCCTTGATAGGTGAATGTGTTACTTTCAGGCTTGATAAAAGTTGTGTGGACTTAAAGGGGGAGTGTGGCCACAAAGGACAATTCGAAGAACACAACTTGTGTAACCAAAGTCCACCATGGCCTCAGCCTCAACCACCGTCGCTAAACCTTCGACAGACGATCCCCCTCCAACCCCTCTGCCCTTTGACCAAAGGGCACGGACACACGCTATTAACTCTAAACACGGCTTCGCACCCAGTTACAAACTCAGTTCCATCCCAAAGCTGACTGGGCCAGAGAACTACCGCACATGGCGTGACATCTCTGAGTACGTCATCGGACTGTTCAACTGCTGGGACATGGTGCAAGGAACGGAAACCATCCCCGATGAAATATGGGATGAAGACGGGTATATGACGAATGTTGACCCTATAGATGAATTTCGCAATCGCTACCAGTGGGCATCGGCCTAGTTCCTCGAGACTATTCATCCAAAATGGCTCATCCTCCTGGCAACCCACAAAACGCCACACGCAATCTGGACGGCGTTCCCGGATAAATTTGACAGAGAAAATACCTTCTCCTTCTTCGACTAACTCAACGCTATTCTCTATAGCAAATACGAGTCGTCTGAACCCATCGCTGATCACATTGACAAGTTCGACACCCTCTGGAATTGCATGCAACAACGTTGCACCTCTGCTACCGAAAATGGCCGTTACGCCCTACATTTTGCCTTTTAAGAGGGTATTCGAGTCATCAGAAGCAAAAGCTGCTGTCCTTCTCCGGTCCCTTCCCGAGTCGATGAACAACATCGTCGACAACCTCCAAACCAAGGAGGACCTTACCTACAACCATGTCAATAACAGGTTGTTGGACCTTAAAACTTCGGTTAACTCTGAAGAAGACAAGGCGTATAAAAACGCTACTGTCAAAGGAAAAGGGAAGGAACAACCCCAACAAAAGGGAAACAGCACATCGGTCACAGCCAAGGAATGCTCATACTGCAAAAAGCATTACCCCTCTGAACACGATGAAGGGCATACTTGGAAAGAGTGTCAGAAACTCAAGACCGATAACTAAAAGAAGAAGGAAAGGACGGCGATTGACACCGCCAAGATCGGCAAGGAAGAGACATCCAAACCGGTCAGTACATCCTCAACCCTTACCACTATGCGAAAGACCCCTCATCCACACAATTGGGTAATCGATACAGGTGCAAGCTCACATATGACCAGTAACCTAGACCTTTCTATAAACTTTGAACCAGAAAAAAGAAACGTCAAGTTAGGCGATGACTCTGTAATAGAGTCATGCGGCCGAGGAACAGTTCAGCTCATGGCCAAAACGTCTAATGGCCATGAATCTCCTGTTTTTCTTCAACGTCTTCTCAGGGTTCCTAAGTTGGCTCAATGCAATTTGTTATGGTAGCGCGCTATCATTTCTTTGGGAAAAGGGTTTTCTTTACGCAGTTCAGGGAAGGACATGTATGTCATGGGAGAGAACAAAGAGGTTTTATGGGACAAGCTTGACGGACAAGATTATGTCGTGCAGGAAAGAAAGGAACAGGCAAACAAAATGACCTATCAGGAGTGGCATGAAGCCTAGGGTCATCCCTCAGCAGCCTACCTTCGCTCCGACAAATACTCCGACACACCTCATATCCCTAAGGTTCCTACAGGTTGGCAATGCGAAACTTGCATTACCTCAAAGTCGTCCAAACGAAAACCAGAACCAACACAGCACCGTTGCCAAAGCCCCTTCGAGTTAATTCACTCCGACTTAAGCGGAAAATTCTCGACACCATCCTTTGGTAATTCTTGGTACTAGATCAACTTCATTGATGACTGCACACGATACACCAGGATTTACCCCATCAAGGTAAAATCCGATACGGTAAAAATCTTCAAACAGTTCATCAAGGAGCAACAAACCCAAGATACCGCCATAATCAAACGATTCAGGACTGATAACTGTGGTGAATACGTGAACCATGAAATACTAAACCTGTTTCAGGCGTATGGAATACTTCATGACAGAACTCCACCCTACTCACATGAATCAAATGGCGTTGCTGAACGGTATAACAGGACCATAATAACCGCTACTAGGTCCATGTTAAAAGGTTTAACTCTACGACTTTGGGCAGAAGCAATCGCGACTGCCGTATACCTCCGAAACAGTCTTCCCAACCGATACATAGGAGGTTCAATGCCCATTGAATCTCTCTACAACCAAAAACCGTTAATCAACCACCTGCGCCTATATGGGACCAAATGCTTCATCCACATACCTGAGGACACCAGAAAACCAGGAACGAAGCTACAGCCCCGGGCGATCGAAGGCTATCTTCTTGGATACACATCCCCTGACAAGATATACCGGATATACATCCCCTCACAACATAAGATATCCGAAACACGACAGGTACATAGGACCACTAAAACGATTGAACAATCGGAAGTGCCAAGTACAACACCTGCTTCGGAATCCCAATTTGCGACCGTCCATCCTCCATGCTTTCCAATACACCTGCAATCGTACAGTAAGACTTTGGAATTGGACCCGAGTACGACACCTACCAACCGCACAACAGCGATTGAAATCCATCCTCCTCCATTACCTCCAGATCCAGAGAACTACGACCGACCTAACACACCGTCACCTACTCCGGGACCTGCTCCATTGGAACAATAACTTCAAGAACATGAGGCCCTACCAGACGAGCAACCGGAAACACGGACAAGGTCAGGACAGATCTCACGCCCAGTGGTATGCTTTAGTAGAAATGCTACTGAACTACCAGATGAGGATCCCACCACGTAGCACCAAGCGATTAACAGTACACTTAAGGAACAGTGGACCACGGTGATGGATAACGAGATTAATGCACTAAAAAGGAATGAAACTTTGGATGTTGTTGAGAGACCGATTGGAAGAAAGATAATCGATAGTAAGTGGGTTTACAAGACTAAAGATAATGCAGATGGGACTTTCGAAATGTTTCGGGCAAGAGCCGTTGCCAAAGGGTTTTCTCAAATTCCCGGCTTCGACTTCGAAGAAACATTCGCCCCAGTCAACGGTTATGAATCTCTCCGCTTCACCCTGGCGATATGCGCCAAAAACGAATGGCGACCGCGACAGTTCGATGTCAAATCTGCTTTCCTCTACGGCAAACTCAGAGATGAAGTTTACCTAAGACCGTTACCTGGGTACCGTGACGGAGATAAAGTATGGAAACTTAACCGATGTCTTTATGGACTTAAGCAATCTGCGAATGAATGGACTGCTCTCTTCGCAAAATTCTTAACCTCCAAAGGATTTACGACATCAGCCCTCGACCCATGCATGTTCATCCATGCTAAACACGACCTCTACGTATCGGTATACGTCGACAACATTGCCATACACGCAGCCGACTCCCCCCACGCCACATCTCAGATAAAAGACTTGAAAAAGGCATTTGAGATCACTGACCTAGGGGAAGCTAACTTCCTACTCGGCTTGCACATAACGTATACACTAGACGGCATACATCTTACCCAGCAAAAATACATCAACTCAGTCCTCCTACGATATGGCATGGAAAACTCACGTTCCGTTTCTACCCCTTTACCAAAAGGCATTCAACTTATGAAAGGGACCGAAGACATACGGATACCAGACCCCTCCTTTTACCAATCGATTATAGGATCACTTATGTACCTCACCACTGGTACAAGACCCAACCTCTTGTATACAATTTGTTTCTTTCTCAATTTTCTTCTTGCCCATCTGAAGGACACTTAAAGGCCGCTAAACACGTACTTCGTTACCTTGCTGGAACGGAAAATATAGGATTGTTCTACCCGTACCCAACCAACGCAACTCCCGCTATCGATGTCTATGCTGATACAGACTTTGCCGCTTGCCTTGATACCCGCCGCTCCTTCTCAGGATACATTGTTATCTTAAATGGTTCATGTATCTCCTGGCGATCCAAGAAACAGGCATCCGTCGCTACATCTACTACCGAAGCGGAATACGTTGCTATGTCACTGGCTACGCGACAAATCCAATAGTTCCACAAAGGCCTCAACGATATTCGACTAAGTTTACCGATCGCTTTGCACGCAGATAATACCGGCGCTAATTTTCTTGCGACAAACCATTAACTCAATGAACGTACCAAACACATCGATGTTCACTTTCACAAAATACTAGAAGAACTCGACTGCCGTTCGTTCACTTTACTAATAGTTGAGTCGTCAGAAAACCTTGCCGATATCTGCACCAAAATCTTAGCGAAACCAGCACATACACAGTTGATGGGACATCTGGGCTGTAGATAATGAGGGGAAGTGTTGAAATTTCTTATTCGTTTTCATATGAATATTTCCTTGAACATATCGTATATTCTCTTACTTGGTTAGTGTTTCGGCAATACCTATTACACCGCATACATTTCTACAGCTAGGACATACTGTGTGTTATATTTCTGTTATATTTCATTATTACGATAAGGATTCTTATGTATAATTCTGTATCTAGTATTCGGGTTATTTCGCTTGCTTATCACATATTTTAACGGTTATTGTTCCGTCCTTTATGTCTTATCATCTACAACGAAACCCCTCACACCACTTTAGTTTTATATAAACTTTTGGGATTTTCTTGGCAGGTTTTCAGGGTCAAATACGTTCGCACTTATTTTTTTCCTACTGACGTTACGGCAAAACATGTTCATAGTTATATTTTTCCCATTTATATTCTTTTAGATAACGGGACCGCGCACTCTTGTATATATAGGGGCTACCGCCCACTTTTCTCGCCTAGAAGAATAAGGAACAGACTACCTACCAATCTACCTTCATAAATCTACCTCTCCTCATCAAGGCGTGCCCGCAATATTCGCTTAGAATTGCGTTAGTATATTCCGATAGATATAAGATCGTACCCATACACATTTGAACACTCCGGACCTCCGTTCAGACTTTGGAATAATCCTGATACAGAGCCCGAAGGAGAAGGTGATGATACACCTATACCTAGACAAACTTTCCTACAACCAGTAGCCCTTGATACAGACTCAGAAGTGGACCTTACTACAGAGAATCGTCCAAAGAGAAAGCTAGAGAACAGAGACAGCTCAGGCATCAAGACCTAGAACCAGATGCATCTGGGAAAGACTCTTTGGAACCCTACAACACTTTGTAGTACCCTAAAGAAGCTAGATCCTACCTGGAGGATATCAGACGCCCCAGTATCCTCTAAACCACCACCAGTACCGTTGGGAAAAGGGAAAGAAACAGAAACTCTAGGACATCAGCCAGCAACTCCCCCAGCATCTAGGACAATGGCTGACGCTCTAGATCAATTAAGAAAACCAAAGATTAAGCTTCTACAACCATCTAGGTTTAGTGGAGAAGGTGAAGATCAATAACTAGACAAACTCGAGGGCATGTTTAGGGAGGTCAAGAAGTACTTATCGAAGTATGTTATCCTTCATGACACTGAGGATGTAGTAGACTACTATAGTGCCTATAGAGAAAGGCGAGAACACAGTGCCTACCTGAACCTATTCGATAAGTTTGAAGACAACCAACCCTTCTTCCAAGAATTCAAGAATCAATTTATGCAGCTTTTTGAAGCATCAACCAATAGTAAAGACAGGTACCTCAAATGTCAGAAGATCCAACAGGCCTCTGGAGGCAAGCCAGCGAGAATTTCCAAAATTGATGGAGAACTCGAAGACCTAAGAGGAACCCAGGCTAGAGACTGTATATCAGATTATGCACATAGGCAACGCTTTTTGGATGCTATGGATCTCAAGCTCAGAAGAAATGTGTAACCACATAAAAGAGATACCCATACCTGGAATCAAGTTGTCCAATTGGTAGAGAGATATGATGCAACAATGTTCAAAACAGGACCTTATGTGAGCAGTAGCAGCTCCTCTCGCAACTTCGGATATAAACCAAATAAATCTAAGAACTCTCCTCCACAAACCAGCAACAAGGCACTAGGATAGGGCAAAGCTCCATCGAGAAAATCAACCTCTTCTAAGTATAAGAAGCTAAGCAAGCATGAAATTGATCGACGCAAGAGAAAAGGAGCCTTTTACTACTGTGGAGAAGCATGACATATAGCAAATAATTGTCCAAAGAAGGAGATCAAGTCCAATCATGTCACTATCACCCAGGACACCCCTGGTAGCAATGAAGAGATCTATTAGGCAGAAAGCGATACCACAGCAGAGTTGGATAGAAAGAATACCATTATAACTTAGAAGACTATTGTTGGTGCCCCCAAGGAGACTTTAGGGCCATTTCTAGCATTTGAATTCAAAATGCTAGTTAACAAGAAAACCTCCAGGGTCCTAGCAGATACTGAAACTATTTACAGTACTCTAATCAGCAATCACTTTATCATAACAAACAATATCCATTATACCTATAAGAAGACTCCTACAATGCTTAAAATAGCTTTCTAGGGAGCCTGATCGACGAGCAATCACACCTGCACAATGAATATCGAAATTGGAAGCATGAATGTACCTAAGGTACACATGAGTGTGACTCCAGTATCAGACTATGATATCCTACTCAGCATGGATGACCTCATACACTTTGGAGCAGTCATTGACTACCTAAAAAATACCCTCTACATACTTGACTACAATGTCAGAGTAAACTGCAATTGGAACAGCATTCAGCCTCCGACTGCCATGGCCAAACAGCAAGATAAACCAGATTTCACCATGATGTTACCGCAGGTTCTTGTCACAGAAATACCTGAAACCTTCCTACCATTGCAGCGCTTTAACTACAAGATTATGAGCAAGGACCCAGACCTTTATGTCAAGATGCCAACCTTTGAGACCCCCGAAAAATTGATCCCTAAGTTCAAGGTATGGACAGAGAAACAAAACAGGGCTGGGATACTCTACAGATTACAAACTCCAAAAGTTACCAGCATGTTCATTCAAGAGAAACCTATTGGCCAGATAAGAGTATTAGTTGACCTTCTTATAGGAATGATAACAGCAAGAAGGACGAAGCTACAAATTCCAATCAGCAGCTAATAATCAATACTGTGGGCAGAGCCAAATTCCGAAGCAAGATAGGCCTCACAAATCCCTACTTTCAGACCTGGGTGGAGCCTGAGGGTGAGGAGTACAATACTATCAAGACACAACTTGGAGGCTTTGCCTGCAAAGTAAGGCTATAAGGAGATACAACTATACAAGGAACTTTCATGATAGTTATGGAAGATAGACTATCAGAAGAACCAGGAGTCTTTATAAAGGTATACATTGATGATATCCTGATATATAGCAATCCACACCAGGAGTATATCACGCATATTAAGGCCGTTTGCCAGAAGCTGCAAAAAGCACTGCTATATGCTAACCCAAAGAAGAGTGTCTTCTTTGCAGAATGGCTTGATATCCTAGGACACCTTATTGTAGATAAAGGCATTCACCTAGTACCAGAGAAGATCAGAAGTGTTGAGGACTGGAGAAGACATCAGAACAGAAACGAACTTCGGCACTTTAGTGGGATCATTAATTATATCTCACAGTTCCTACCACATATCACCATCATTACTGCACCACTTACAGAGCTTACCCGCGATGCAGAATGTATAGAGACAGACTTGCAGGAAGCAGCCTTTCAGGCAGTGAAAAAGGCAGTGAAAAATCATCAAGTTCTCAGACCTATTGACTATACCAATCCAGAACCAATCTGGCTATTCACTTATGTATCTCCTACCATCGGTGGTGCCTGGATAGGCTAAGGACCAACCAAATATAAAGGCAAACTGGCAGCATTCGAGTCCACGACACTGTCAGTCTCTCAGAGGAACTAGCCCACTCACCATCAGGAAACACTTCCAATAGTTGAGGCTGTACGAGCCTTCGCCCACCTGTTGACCCACACAAAGTTCACTATTTCAACGACTATGAGAGTCTAACCAAGCTCATGACACACAAGAATCTCAGTGACTGGCAGAAAAGATAGATAATGCATCTTAGCCGCTTAGATTTTAAAATAGAATACTTACCTGGACTTTAAAACTTTCTGGCAGACTATATATCCAGAGTTCAAGACACCAATTCAGGACCACAGGATATAATACTACAGGACTCCACCTCTAAAATTCAGATCTCCAGATCCACAACTCTAAACTTATTCAAACAAACTACACTTCTCCCTCATACTATAGCATAGATTCCGACAGCTATATGGAAACATTTGAAGAAACACATCACTCTCCATCCATCACTACTCGTGAATCTATCTAACACTGCTCCCTAGACTACCTAACAAGTAACGAGATAGCAGCAAATGTAGTCACTCGCTCAGTGAAGTGTAAGAGCTGCGGTAGCATTACTGACAGCCACATTCTAGCAGGCAACTTTAGTGGAGATTGTTAGGCACAAGAGTACAATGTACTGGAATCCAGCACTGAATTCATACGAAAATTGGGCTGAGATACTACTCATACCGCTCCAGCCCACTTGTGGGGCACGAACATCACCTGCGGCGCCTACTGCAAAAAGTGTCACGTCATCACAAGACCGACAATTGCCACCCATCTTGTACCACAATATATATTGTCACCGTCAGTATGACCGGATACTGTGCATCGGGTATAAGAAGGGGGAGACTCGAACGACTCAATGCAACAGGCACCAAATGCAAATGATCTGTCTCTGCAGGATTACGGATTATTCCGTACCGCCATCGCGGGCATTGACTATAGTTAACAGGACGCTCGTTGCAAAAATGAGAACATGATGAGCGGGCCCCTGGTGAATCATGAGAACCCACTTAGACCCTGATAACATGCCTATTTTAGTCTAAGGACCTATCAGAACAGGTTTATAAGGAGAGAAATACTATTAGGAAACGGTATTAGACCGATCATTAGTCTTAAGTTATCTTGAAAGCTGTAACGGAATCCTACAATGTTTCTACTAATAATACTGACTTGATGTTGGTGATTACTTATTTGGGTTTATACCTGATAAGCGCTACTATTTGGTTGTCCCTCCCTACTTGGTTATGACTTCCTAACTGGTTATTCTTTCCTTGTTTCGCTTATCACTACCCCTCCTTGCTTCTACCCATTGGGTATCGCTATCCTCCTGCCATACCTACTGGATTTGTATAGTAGTAGCGATCTCTTGTGTCCTCCAGTTTGGATGTCATTACTTGTTTTGTTAGCTCTATCCTGTCGCATTTAACCCTCTGTTTTTGGAATATGGTTATCTTGTTATGCTGCCTCTGTTAGCATGTTGTTGGACAGGATGTTTGCGCTTTTGTTTAGTTTTCCTAGCTACAATCTTTTGTATTTAAAGAGCCAGCAATCCCTTAAGGATTCGGACTCTCAAGCCTCACAGGACTATTATCTTTAATACTACAAGTTGAACGGTCACTCTATTAGTTCCATACCTTTTACCTTGCCTATTGAAAACCATTCCATCGACGCTTCTTCGCCTATCCTCATAGTGTCTTCAGAGTCCCTTTGGGGTTCTTGAGATACTTGGGAGTAGGTTACATTTTTTGACCTAGACTCAAGTATACCTTTGATCTTAGGCAGAGGACTGATCACCCTTCGCCTACCTTGACCCTGCAGTACTAGTACACCTCCCTGTTTCCAAGAGAGCCTTGAGCGGACTCCTGGCGAGACCAGCTCACCCTAGCTAGCAACCATTTCGCTTCCAAGAGATACCAGAATGCACTTCACTAGAGGATCAGTAGCATCCTCCTCAGGACCACAAAGTCAAGCGCCAGTACCCCAACCTGCACCACCATCAGAGGACTCAGAACTATTTTCTGTAGATCGCAGCAGCAGCGAAGAAGAAGACCAGGACCAAGCCCAAGCTTCACACCAAGTCCAATCCCAAGCCCAAGTCCAAGAAGAAGTCCAAGAACAAGTCCAAGAATAAGTCCAAGAACAGCTCCACCAGGAAGTCCAATCCAAGAAAGAACCAAGCTCAGAATCAGAATCAGATACCGGTCCAGAGGACGCTCCAGGACCAGCACCACCAGCTTCGCCACCTAGACCACATAGTCTACCAAGAGAACCAAGTCCTGTACCAGACGATTTACCTAGCCACCAAGACCACCAAGTAATCCAAGCCAGTCACCCATCGCTATGTCAGTCCCCCTATAGGGAAACAATCGGCTTAAATGGCCTGCACCATTTACATTTGAATGAGAAAGATAAGATTGAGACCCTTTGAGAATCAACTCATGGTTCAATACAGTCCATCGATACATTGCCAGCTTTGGCATAACGGATGATGCCCCTGAAGCCCTGCAATACTATGGAGCCTATAGCAGAGAGAAAGCCCTCAATAAATTCACCCAATATGAAGCATCCCAAGGAGACCACACAGTTGCTGGTCTCAAACAGAAATTTGAGGCCTACTTCCTTCCTTCCACATCCACTGATACCATCTATGAACAGTGGCTACAAGTCAAGCAAACTACCGGCGGAAAAACAGCTCAGATTACCAACACTGTAATCAGACTTGAAACCTGGAGAGACAGTCTCCCCACAGGAACATTTTCGGACTATTCAGCGAAGCAGGGACTCCTAGATGCCATGGATATCAAGCTCAAGCGAGAAGTGAAACTACACATCACTTCAGACACCTCGTTTGAACAGCTAGTGGAGATAGAGCAAAAGTGAGATGCAATTGCCCACTCTACAGGACTCTATGGAAATCGACAAGGAAATGCAACCTCTAATGCAGTTTCCCAACAAGCACCCAAGCGTCTCCAGAATAACACTCAGCGAAATCAACCAAGGTTCTCCAACAACACCTCTCAGCACCTAAGGGTATCCCAGGCTGAGAAGGATCGGTGCAGAAGAGACAATGACTGTTACTATTGTGGAAAACATGGACACTACTCCCATAACTGCTTCGAGAAGAAGAAGCATAGGAGCACCCAGCAGCGAGGTAATGGAGGCCTTGCAGGATCCAGGAGACCCCAGAATGTCAGAAGAACATACCACACCCAGGAAGACGATCCCAATGAAAGGAATCAGTCACAGTTACCACAAACTATCCAGGACCTAGTGGAACTCAATCCCAAGCCCTCAAAGCATACATCACAGTCAATTGCTACAAAGCAAAGGCACTATATGATACAGGAACCACAGGAGACAACTTGATATCAGGAAAGTTTTCACTACCCACCAAATCCCTACCAGAAACCTCGAGACTCCTATCAAGCTGAAAATAGCAGTTAAAGGATCACGATCAGCAATCAACTATGTTGCAAAGCCTGTCATACAGATTGACAGGGAAAGCGGTGATATCTCTGAAGCCCTAGTCTGTTCCCTGGACAACTATCATATCTTCCTAGGAATGCCTTACCTTACTGCACACCATGCTGTTATAGATTGCGTAAAATCTATTATCAACTTCCCTGACAAAGGAATTACCTTAACCTGCAAGAGAGCAACTCATGCACGATTTTCAGCCATGAATGAAGCAGATGCCCCTGACTTCATTTCCGAGTTTCCTACAGTATTCCCCAGCAAGAAATCAGCGGAATTACCATACTTGAGGGATGTCTACCACCACATCCAGCTGAAAGACACAATTTCGGACCATGATCTGAGATTCGTCACATTCCCTGACAAGGTCATGCCTGCATACAGCATTAATTGAAGACTGCAAAGCTAAAGGAATCATCTACCCAAGCGAAGCACACAACACAGTCAACATATTCCCAAAGCTGAAACCCAATGGCGAAATCAGACTGCTTGCAGACCTTGTACCCAGGAATGATATTACTATCAAGGACCATGGAGCAATTCCCAACCAAGCCATGATACTCGGAACTGTTGCCGGAGCAAAGTTCAGATCCACGATAGACCTAGCAAATTGGTACTTCCAAATTCGAGTTCTCCCCAGCGATGAGAAATACAACACCATCAAGACACCCTTTGGATCCTTTGCACGCAGAGTAATGCTGCAAGGAGATGCCAACGCCCCTGCTACAGCTATGAGAGTTATAGAGTTTATCCTAGATAGATTTATTGGAAAATTCGTTTAGACATACACGGATGACATTACCATCTATTAAGAAACAGTTGAGGACTATATTTCGCACATCAGATCAGTCTTGGGGAGACTGAAGCAGCATCAAATGAAAGCATTGCCAGCCAGGTGCAAATTCTTCGCTACCAAGCTCTCACTCCTAGGACATGTTATAGATGAGAGAGGAATTCATGCAAACCCTGAAAAAATTCGATCCATCCAAGACTGGCCTACACTAAAATCGAAAAAGCATGTTCAGACCTTTATTGGAGTTGTGATATATCATGCACAATTCCTGCCACACCTTGCCACCACCACTGCCACCCTCTCGGACCTAATTTCCCAGAATGTATTTGAATAGCGACCCCTGTATGAGGAAGCCTTCAAACAGGTTAATCGCCTGGCCAAGGAGACAATTCCGCTCCGCCCCATCTCATATGAGACATCAGCTGATCCAATATACCTCATTATTGACCCCTCTAAAGTTGGATCAGGAGCATGGGTTGGGCAAGGACCCTCCCCTGAGAAAGCATACCCGGCCGCGTTCCACAGCTGAAAGTTTGCAAGAAGTTAGCTGCACTACCCTGTCTATGAATTAGAACTTTTGGCGATTGTGGATGCCATTGTGGCATTCCATCCAATTCTATATGGCACCAAGTTCACTGTTGTGTCTGACAACAAGGCATTATCCTTTTTCCTGAAGCAGACTGACCTACCTTACCACCAAACTAGATAGCGCATGTTTCTGCAATCTTATGATTTCGATATCATACACAGACCTCGCAAAGATAATGTCCTTGCTGAGGCACTCTCAAGGATCTATGAAGACACAACAGCTGAAGAAGACTAAATACTCGAAGACCCTACAGAGAAGAAACCTATCAAGACCCCCTTCTCCGCCATGAATAGTATATCAAGACACTACCTCAACATCGCCCATGCCCTAGACCCTTCTTCTGCCCTCACTCTTCAAGTACCCTCTCGCATTCTTACTCCTGAACACCACTCCATGTGGAACTCACATCATGCCCCAAGCTCAAACCCCTCCAGCTCCCAAGAAGCGAGTCACCACTCAGATTCTGTTGAACAACCATGGACAAAGCAGCAGATACCCTTGAGCTTGCAACCAATGCCATTCAAAGTAATGAAATCGTCGAAACCTCCTCCTATCTCATCAACCCTCAAGAGCCATCCCATGCTACAGTACTTATTGCGCAAGCTAAAGCTCAACTGTCTGGCCTTGCGGCGAGATTTAACAATACTCCAAGAGATATGATGTTACTATCCTATGTGGTAAGCTGGTTTTGCAACAGGTAACCTCTTCTCTTTGGGTTGGATGAATATGACAGGGCCGTTGTTGAAGTCCGGTATGGGACGTGGCGCTAATCTCAGACACCAGGGTAGGAGTACTATTGCAACAAGTAGTCCTAGGCGGAGGTCCACTATTGCTCTTAGGCCTATGCCTACATTGTCATGATAGCTGAACACTATGGTTCCTATCGCACAACGCCAATAGAGGAATAGAGAGGTAAAGAGGTAAAGTAATTGTATAGGAAAGAACTTATATGGTTGCGTGAAGAGTCCTAACTACAGGTCGCCTAGAGGTCCTTATATTGGCACTCTTCCCTCAACCCTAACCCTGGTGACTCATACCTGTGAGTCACACGACCTCTGTGACTCATAGTGAGTCATAGTATGAAATCCATCAGCTGACTCCTCTGAGTCAACTACGCCGCGCGCCAACCAATCATAACTCATATAATAAGTCATGTGCCCTAAAGTAGTCACA
>QFET01004357.1:0-24576 GCA_003316355.1 Tuber calosporum
GGACTGATATACTATAAGAATCGCTTATATATTCCTGACAACGAACAGCTGCAGACAACCATAGCCAAAGGTTGCCACGACTCTAAAATAGCTGGACACTCCGGACAGGAGAAGACTCTGGAAATTGTTACCAGAGACTTTTTTTGGAAAAGGCTGACAGCGTGGATTAATGACTACGTACGGTCATGTGACGAATGTCAACATAATAAATCTCCACGACATGCGTGGTTCGGTCTGCTGCAGCCTCTAGAAGTTCCATTCGCAGCCTGGTCATCTATATCAACCGACTTCATAACACAACTACCAGAATCACAAGGAAGAACACAAATTATGGTAGTCGTGGATAGGTTTACAAAGATGGCTCACTTCATAGGTCTGGAAAGTAATGCAACTGCAAAGGAAGTTGCAAACACGTTCTTGCGGGAAGTCTGGAAGCTACATGGTCTTCCAGCGGAAATCATATCTGACATGAATGCAAAATTCTCTGGGGAATACTGGGAATACCTATGCAAAAGCCTGGGAATAAAACGAAAGATGTCAACAGCGTACCACCCCCAAACTGATGGACAAACTGAAAGGACCAACCAAGTGCTGGAAGGATACCTTAGGAACTTTGTCATTATGATCAAACGGACTGGTTCCAGTTGCTCCCACTAGCCGAGCATGCCTACAACAATTCAGTAACAAATGCTCATGGCATGTCACCCTTCTACGCAAACTATGGATTCCACCCACAAACGGAATAGATGAAGGAACGTGAAGCCCAAAACCCAGGCGCCTAGCGGTATGCACACTGGATGCAAACAATATACCAACAGGCCAGAAAAGCGTTGGAACAAACACGGGAAAATATGACCAAATATTATGACCGCAAGGCAAAGCAGCCACCAGACATCAAGGTCGGGGACCTGGTCATGTTAAATGCAAGAAACATAAGGACCACACGACCCTCAAAGAAGCTTAGCCCAAAGCTTTATGGCCCGTTTAAGGTATTAGAAAAAAGAGGCGAACGTGCCTACAAACTAGAAATATCACCGAGATGGAAGATCCATCCAATATTTCATGTATCATTGCAGGAACCCTATCGAACATCCAATCGACCAGCAAGGGAACAACCTGCCCGCGAGCCAGAAGAAATCGATTCAGATTTTGAATGGGAAATCGAAAGAATCGTGAAGAGTGAAATAATCTCTTATACCAGGTGTGTGGGAGGTCGGAACCGAACAATGCGTCAGTAACTGTACTTTGTGAAGTGGACTGGCTGTTCCGAAGTTGAAAATACTTGGGTACCACCAGACCACTTAGAGCATGCACAGGAATTGGTGGAGGCGTTTCATGGGGAGACTCCGGACATGCCAAAGCAGGCCGATGTTGAATGACAAGGAAAAGGTTTTCCTAGCGTGGCCAAGCAAAAACGTTAGGTTTTTCACCCTACCAAGTCGAATTCAAGAAGGAGTGGTTTAAGTTTTAGTTTTATTGTTTAATTGTTATTACTTTTTTTTTTTTTTTTTTTTTAGGGGGTACCTAAAGAGAAGGTGACCTTTAAAAAGCGATTCGGGAGAAACCGCACAGAGGAGGAAGCTCGTGTTAGGCACAAACGACTCCCAAGAGGATTACATGACTTTTCAGAAAGGACTGCATGAATCTGAACCTCCACAGGCAATTAGCCCCCTGCGGCCCCAGCGTTCGCCCTGGGAGAGGACACTGGCACCTTGTGCAGTTGATCGTTTACTAAGAAAAACAAGAAATTGGAACACATCTTGTAACCCCGTATACGTCATCGGCGTCCTTCCGACCGGAGGCTGTCCGCAGAGTTTATGAGAGGGCCTCTCTGGCTTCGTCTGGGTAGTGGAAAGAAGCGATTCCGTCAAGATGTCGCGGAGTTACACCCCGATGAAGTTAAGAGTGCCTGGGTAGTCCCATATGGGTACGAATGCGCAATTGAAGTAGGTGTTACGGGGTAGCCAATTCGGTACTGTTGAATTGACTAGGCCGTGCTCGTATCGAGAAAATCGGAGAACTGTCAGAAAAGCTCAGTAAAAGTATGGTTAAGATAAAAGGGTTCTCGAAGGTGAATAACTGAATAACTGAATATATTGTTAAGGTCTCTTCTCCGTTGCTTGATGATCCCTTAACTACGGTGGACTGCTAACTATTTATACACTTTTCCAAGTACTTAGGTTGGCCATATAAAAGAAGTATCCTTGGAAACTTCGGCCATGGTCTAATTAGTGCGAACACTGTTTGACCCTGAAGATGTATGACCCCAATACAGCAAATGATCCCCTGGACTATCTATTTGTCTGAGGGTGTCAAGCACTCCACCAGTAGATAGCCTTCGATCTCTTTGCCAAATGAACTAAGTTCAAATTGATGCCGCCCATTTGCGAAAATCATACGGAATACCAGGTGATCAGTCTGGATCGGCGTCTTTCCTGCATATATGCACTCATGTGCAGATGCATTCGGATTATCAAGAATGCAGAATACGTAATAGATCCACTTGGATAAATTACTCTGTCATCTTTCACCGAGGCTGAGTAGTTCTGGATACGATACTACTTCTCGCCAGTGTGGGTTGTAGTCAATATAATCACCTCCCGGCGCTATATACTATCACATCTTTAGACTCGAAAGTCTAGTACCATATCCCATATGTGCAACATCAGCTCCCCCTTTCTAAGCTTCGTCTCGAAGCAATTCTTCTTTTTAGTACTCCTTGCGGTAGGGTTAAAAAACCTTCTGCGATAACTTGGCCACAGCAGGAAAAACCTTTCCGTAGATACTACCTAGCCCAACTTTGGCATTCCCGGATTTTCCCTGTGAAAATCTTCAATCAATTCTTGAGCATGCTCTAAGTGCTCTGGTGGTTCCCAGGAGTTCCCATCTTCGGAACAGCCTTTCCACTTGACAAAGTATCGAGGTTCTTGGATCGTTCGTGAACGTCCTCTGAATCTTCGCTCATAAGAGATTATTTCACCCTTGATGATTTTTTCCACTTACCAATCAAGGTCACCTTCAACTTCTTCCAGTGCCAGGGGTGGTTGCTCTCGGCCAGGTCGAACTGATTTTCGGTATTGCTCGAGTAGCGATACATGGAATACCGGATGGATTTTCCATCGCTCTGATATTTCCAATTTATAGGCAAGGTTTCCTCTTTGCTCTAGGATTTTGAACGGGCCATATAACGTTGGCGCTAACTTCTTGGATGGTCGCTTGGTCCGGATATTCCTCGTGTTTAGTATAACCAAGTCGCCAATTTTGAACTCTGGTTGACTGCGAGCTTTGCGGTCATAGTACTTGTTCATCCCTTCACGACTCTTCTCAAGGGATTCCTTTGCCTTTGCATGTATCGCTTTCATCCAGTGAGCATACATAGTTGCTCCCGGATTCTGAGCTTCTCGCTCCTTCATCCATTCTGTTTGAGGATGGTAACCATAATTTGCGAAGAAAGGAGTTATTCCATTTGCACTTGTTACCGAGTTGTTATATGCATACTCGGCTAACGGCAGTAGATGGTACCAGTCATCCTGATCGTAGTTGACAAATATTCGAAGGTAGCCTCCCAGCACTTGGTTGACTCTTTCCATTTGTCCATCAGTTTGAGGATGGTAAGCCGTAGACATCTTTCTTTTGATGCTTAATGTCTTGCACAATGATTCCCAAAATTCTCCAGCAAACTTTGCGTCCATGTTGGAAATGATTTCTGTTGGTAACCCATGAAGTTTCCAAACTTCTTTGATGAATGCTTCAGCAACGTCCTTTGCGGTCGCGTTTTCTTCTAAGCCAATAAAGTGTGCCATTTTGGTGAACCGGTCGACTACAACTATAATCTGGGTATATCCTGCAGATTTGGGAAGTTGTGTGATAAAATCTACCGAGGTAGATGCCCAAGCAGCAAATGGGACCTGTAGTGGTTGTAACAGCCCAAAGCATGCATGTCTTGGTGCCTTAGCCTTTTGGCACTCAGTACAGGATCGTACATAGTCGTTTATCCAGTTCGCGATTCCTTTCCAGTAAAGTCTCTTATGATAATTTCCAGAGTCTTTTCTTGACCGAAATGTCCTGCGATCTTAGAGTCGTGACAGCTTTGTGCTATTTCTGTCTGCAGGTGTTCGTTTTGAGGAACATATAGGCGTTCTTTGTAGTAGACCATTCCATCTGTTAGGGACCATTGTTTTGGCATTTCTTTGCCATCATTCCGTAAACTTTCCAGTTCCTTCTTTCGGTCTAGCCAATCTGGATCCTCGTTTGCCATTTCTCTTACCCGTTCCAAGAATTTTATATCAAATTTCTTGACTTTGCACTTTGCAATTATTGCCTTCGACATTAGTGTTTACCCTTTAGTGCATATCGGGTGTGAGGTAATGTCCGTTGAGTCCAAATATTCGTGCTTTCCGTGAGAATATAGGAAACATAATTGTGGTTGGTTTTCTTCTAACCGTATATCTGAACTGCCAAACCCTTGGCTTGCTCGTTCAGTTTCATCTAACTCTTTAACCTCATGAAGTTCTCTCTCATCAACCTTTTCCACAATAATCTGGGCTATCCGGTCTCCGGTGTGTACCTGAAAAGGATTATCAGTAGTGTGGACTAGGAGGATCTTAACCTCTCCTCTATAGTCCGCATCCACTACTGCGGCTCCAATGGAAATGCCATGCTTGACTGCTAATCCACTACGGGGTGCAATACGTGCATATGTTCCAATTGGTAATCCGATAGCCAATCCTGTCCCAATGAGCACTTGCCCATTCGCAGGGACTATGGTGTTTTCGGTACAGTATAGGTCATGACCGGCGGCTAGCTTGGAACCTCGAGTCGGGATTCTTGCTTCCTGTTGAAGTCTTTTAATCCTTATCATCTTGTTCTGTTCCTCTTGAGGCAACCGCTGACTGAGGTGTTCGGAGTTTTCTTTTCCCCATATAACTGAAACAACTAAGTTTCGGTTATTCTGCAGGTTTTCAAAGTGATGAGACTGAAGTATAGCCTGCTTGGCATGCTCAGCTCCCTCCTCAGGGCGGTACTCAGGCCGCCTGCTTAAAGCATCCGGTTTGCCCCCTTTGGTTCCCGGTCGATAGATGATCTTAAAGTTAAAATCAGTGAGCTTCTGAGCACAGCGAATTTGTCATGCCGACCAGGCCTTTGTTGTGAGAAAATATTGTAGGTTTTGATGATCGGTGTATATGGTGAAAGGTTCATCGGTTCCAGCAAGATAGTGTCGCCATTCTTCCAACCCAACTAATATTGCCAATAATTCCTTGTCATGAATATCATAAATGTGTTCAGCAGGTGTCAACTTAAGAGAATGGAAAGCGACAGGATGTAGCTTTTTGTGCGAATATTGAGAAAGGACACATCCAAGAGCGTAATCGCTGGCATCTGTTTCCACTACTGTTTCCCTGTCCGGATGGAAATGACATAATATCGGAGCTGAGATGAACCGACGTTTGAGCTCCTCAAACGCTTGCTGTTGCTTTTCACCCCAAGAAAAATCCTTTGGGTTACCTTTAAGCAAATCAGTAATTGGCCCGCATAGTGCAGAGAAATTCTTTATGAACCGCCGGTAGAAGTTGGCGAAGCCGATAAATATTTGAATTTCCTTTACCGAGGTGGGTGGTTTCCAGGCCTTGATTGATTCCACCTTTCTGTCGCTCATAGTAACTCCATCAACAGCCACAATATACCCTAGGTACTCCACTGATGTGACATGGAAAGTGCTTTTCGTAAGCGAGATGGCCATTCTGTATTGTCGCAGTGTTTCTAAGACTTTTCTAACCAATATGACGTGATCCTTTTCAGATTTAGAGTATATAAGTATATCATCGATATATACTACCACTCCTTCATCAAGAAAGTCTTTCAAGATCATAGTCATTATTGATTGGAAGGTGGCTGGTGCATTTACCAGACCAAATGGCATGACATTATATTCATATAAGCCGTATCATGTGCGAAAAACTGTTTTCCATTCATCCCCCTTTCGTATGCGTATCAGGTGGTAACCGTCCTTTAGGTCCAACTTGGTGAAAATCGTGGCTCCTTCCACACGGTCGCGTAGTTCCGTCATAAGGGGTAGTGGATATTTGTTGTGGATAGTGACCTTGTTTAATCCTCGGTAGTCAACTACCAACCTGAGACGTCCATCCAGTTTTGGCACAAAAAGTTTGGTGCTCCGGCAGGTGATTTGCAGGGGGAAATTTTTCCTTGTCTTAACATATCATCTAGATATGTTCGCAGTGCTTTTAACTGCTTTTCCGAGAGGGGATAAATTGGTCCCCAAGGTGGTTGGGAATCTGGTTTGAGGTCAATAGCATGATCGAAGGTCTGATGAGCCGGTAGTTTCGCCGCAGTTGATGGGCAGAAAAGGTCTTTGTAGTTATGGTATTGTGCGGGTAATGTATCAAGGATTATTTCTTCCTCATCATCTACTCTTGCAACTCTTCCAATAACGACTGCCTCTGGATCTTCCAGAACCTGCTCATCCCACTCGATTGATATACCTTCATCCTCCGCTAAGAGGTGAAGCTGACATCCCTGAGCTTCGAACCTCCAGCTTTCTGAGTATTGAATTTCGGTTATAGGATGTTCATTATTCCACCACCCAAATGGAATTATTATTCCATAATTTCCTGTTGGTGCGATCTCGCACACAATCTTTGATAAGTATTTATTTTTCCCAATTTCCAGGTAAAGGGGAAGGGTGAAATCCCTTCCTGTAGATAATTCGTTTCCTGTAAAACCCAAAATGGGTATCGGATCCTCACGAGACTTATAAGGAATATTCAATTCCTTGATTAAATTTTCGTGTATGAGAAAGATATTGGATCCAGAGTCTAATAAGACTCTTATGCGATATCGTTTCCCGTATACATAGATATGTGCAGTTCCTTCAGGACATTGGTAGCGTTTTGGTTCTTCGTGTTTGAGCTTCTGTCGCTTATGCGAAGTTGTTATCTCCGTTCGTCCTCGCTTAGAAGACATTATGGTTGTATAGCTTGGGTGTTCGTGACAACGCCAGCATTGTTTCGACCATAGAGGTCTCCTCTGACGAACTAAACAAATGGTTAATTATTAAGATTCTGGGCAGCCCACTACGAGCAGTCTTTACCCTACCGAGGGGCTCCCAAAAAATTAAAACCCCCGTCAATAGGGGAGAGACCAGTAAAACGCCATAAAAATGCAATAAAAAATTTTACTTTTCTGCCTTTCCCGTAGGATAATACCCTAAAAGAGTAATAATTTTCGAAAATAAATTATGCTTCCGAAAAGAGCAGAAAATTCCGAAAATAGTGACTGTTTTCCGAATTTGGAATATCTCCTCCGAAAGCGGTAGTAATTGCACTTAAAGTTTTGTTAGGTTACCGTGCAAGACATTTTGACCATCACCATAATTAGCGGTGAGGTTGGTTGCTATAGGGACCTTCGTTGTTGTTGTAGTTGTTGTTATTGTTTTTTTTTTTGTTGCCACAACATCCTCAGGTTAACAGAGCCCATATCATAAGGTTTCCCAGAAGACATTTCAGCTGTTCAGCTATGGTCTAGTGGTAAAATGAGCCTGGCCCGTTCATTTTGTCCGCAGGGTTCTGCGTTCAATCCACCCTTCTGGCGGATTAAACAACGGTAATTTGTACCGGAGGCATCTAGAGCTAGAGCGTACCGGGGGGTCACCCCTGCTACTGCCCAGCACTTCCCGAGTGTCTAAAAACGGGAAGCACATCCAAGTGCCTAAAAAGGAGATCCTTCTTCCGAAGAAGTAAAAAGCAGGAACCTAAAATTATAACCAATCTGAGGGAAAATAAAAATAAGCGAGATCTCTCTGACGGAGGAGGTCTCATCCTCCGGTCCCCTGAATCCAATCAGTTGAAGCACGCTACGGAAGCTCATCGAGGTTCCAGGGAACGACAGTTCCCCACATGCAAACATGGACCTGCATGCCAATTTTTTTTGAAGTTTTTTTAATTTTTTTTTTTATCGTCGTAACCTTATTGTCGTGATCTTCAGCGTCCTAGACTTGAGAGTTCCCAGTTTCGATTCTGGTCGCTATTGCCAGTGCTCCGAATACCCAATTGCCGTCGCCGTTGGTGCCTTTAGGACATTTCTGTGTCTGATAATTCTCATCACCGAGGTGCTGGTTCGCTCTGAATCTGGTTCACCTTAGGCTGTGATGTTCTTACAGCAAGAGCAGCCGTCTGTGGTTTGCTGGAAAATTTTGGTCTGTCCTTCGTTGCTTGCTTAGCGAAAGCTCTTGCTACCACTATGTCCTTTCGACATTTTCGCCAAGTGTGGTTGTTGAGGCCACAGCGAGTGCAAGCCTTTTCTGCCTTTCGCTTATCCACAACACCTTGGGAGATTCCATCATGAGCATTCTTCCAGTCTGTATGCTCATCCTTATTTTGGAAACCTCATTTGTTTTCCGATGGTTTTCCTTTAGCTGACTCCCATTGGGTAGGATTATTTTTTTGTTTCTGGTCAGTGTATCCGTGTTTGGTGTTGAACCCTTTTGCTGTATCATCGCGTTTTCGCTTGGATGCTCCACTGTTTGAGTGCTCACCTTTGGATAGTTTCCGCCGTTCCAGAAATTGCTCCTCTTGTCTGTCAACTTCCTGTATAGTTTCCATCCATTCCTCATCTGAGGAAAACTTTAGATGAGATAACCGGCGAAGAATTTCTTCAGGAAGCTTGCTTTCCACCCGTACCCTCCAACTAATACCTGTGAGACCGGCCTTGATGTTGAGATTTTCAAGCAGTAGAAGATAGGTGTCGATTTTTCCCTTATAGACTACCTTAGTCATTTCTTCTAGGGCTCGTCGTACCTCCACGCTGCCGATATATCGCTTGGTAATTTCTTGTCGAAAGCCTTCCCATGTGGAATAGTCTGAGCCCCGGGTATATCCACCTAATCCACCCATCACCTTCCGGTATTTCTCCGAGAAGGGTGCCACTTTGTTCCCCTTTGTTTTCCCCAAGGCAAACACTATTCGGTGTGCATGATTTTCCCACTGTGTATGATTGCGATCGAAGTAGTCTTCACAGGCTATCAACCAGTTTCGAACATCTTGGTTGTCATTTCCTTCTAAGAAGTAGGGTGGTTCCGCTATTAACTTTGCTGGTCGGGAGAGTCCACCGATACGTTCTAAGAAAGCCATAGTTAACCTCTCCTCGGGTAACTTGTTTCTGGGAATAGACAGTAAACGGGGAGTGCGTTCCGGCCTGCCGACCTTTCTACCCTGTCCATCCTCTCCATCACTATCGGACCCATCATCATCTGGGTCAGGGGCATCACCTAGGTTACCTGGTGGTGGTGGTGGTGGTAGGTTATTTCCTCCACGGTCAACTCCTTTTCCTTTATCCTTCCTTGGAGTTGATGCTGATTCCTTAATAGGAATAGTACCTTCTATTGGTACCATTGTGGGTCCTCGGTTAGACGGTCCTGGATCACCATCACTAGGTCCATACTGTGTTGGTGCAGGTGTCTTTTCCGCTAATCGAAGTACCAGAGCATCTAGGTAGGCCTTCATACCTGCACTCTGTTCTCGTTGCTGTTGAGCAGCAATTTCTCGTTGCGCATTCATCCTTCTGGTCCATTCCTGTTCCTGTTGGTTCAACTTAGCATTGAGTTCCATTAGTGCCTTTTCCAGGATTCGGTCCCTGGTTTCTGAAACTTGGGCCTGTTGCTCTTGTGGAGCCAGTTGGCGTCGAAACTCTTCCTGAACCTGGGCACGTAACCTTTGCTGCTCCCGTTCGGTGTCGCCACTTAATTGTTACAATGCACGGCGACCTTCCTGTATCTCAGCATCATTGATAACTTCACCTCTGGCCATACGGCTCTGCAGTAATTCTAGCATTGTAAAACCCTGCCTGGCCTCCTGTGATAGTGCTGAGATCGCTATGTGATTCTCATCGGCACTTTCTTTCAAGGATCGGTCCAGGTGGCGTAATGCATAGACAACATTTTGCTGAAAGTTATCTTGCGTATTGAGAGGCTTCTTGGTTCGCTCGGCACGTTTCTGAACTCTTGATGGTGGACGACCCAAATGAGTAATGGGAGAGCTGGTACGGCTTCCGGACGGGAATAAAGAAACCGAAGGGGTAGATTCCGTGTCATCCTCTTCGATCATCCTGTCATGTCCCAATGGACTAGGAATAGGTGTGTCATGCCATGCCATAGCCATGGCAGCTCGCTTAGACACCCAAATAATTTCTCTTTGAGAAAATATAAAATAACCAGTAGTCTGGCCTCTAGGCCTATGGTGCTAACTGGAAGAGAAATTAGCTTGAATAGCGGGTTTTTCCGCATGGTCAGCAACAAGTATCTCTTCAAAAAGTAGGATATAGAAATTTATTGTTTGCGTTTTGTAAACGCAGTTACCCGCCGTCCGTCTTGCGATAGATATGTTCTGTATATTTTCGCTGTATCCGAACCAGTTGTTGAAGTTCTACTGCTCGGAGGTCAAGTGTGTATTCTTCGCAGCAGATAGGAAAAACGTTGTCAAAGTTGAGAGGTCGCCAGTGCCCACAATGTTGGCACTGATGAAAACTTTGAGCGTCAAAGTATTCTCTGGGCATGAGAGAATATAGAGTTGCTTTGATGACAGGAGAATAACAATATAGTGTTACGGGGTAGCCAATGCGGTACTATTGATTTGACTAGTCCGTGCTCGTATCGAGAAAATCGGACAACTGTCAGGAAAACTCGGTAAAAGTATGGTTAAGATAAAAGGGTTCTCGAAGGTGAATAACTGAATAACTGAATATATTGTTAAGGTCTCTTCTCCGTTGCTTGATGATCCCTTAACTACGGGGGACTGCTAACTATTTATACACTTTTCCCAGTACTTAGGTTGGCCATATACAAGAAGTATCCTTGGAAACTTCGGCTATGGTCTAATTATTGCGAACACTATTTGACCCTGAAGATGTATGACCCCACTACAGTAAATGATCCCCCGGACTATCTATTTGTCTGAGGGTGTCAAGTACTCCACCAGTAGATAGCCTTCGATCTCTTTGCCAAATGAACTAAGTTCAAATTGATGCCGCCCATTTGCGAACATCATATGGAATACCAGGTGATCAGTCTGGATGGCCGTCTTTCCTGCATATATGCACTCATGTGCAGATGCATTCGGATTATCAAGAATGCAGAATACGTAATAGATCCACTTGGATAAATTACTCTGTCCTCTTTCACCGAGGCTGAGTAGTTCTGGATATGATCCTACTTCTCGCCAGTGTGGGTTGTAGTCAATATAGTCACCTCCTGGCGCTATATACCATCACATGTTTAGACTCGAAAGTCTAGTACCATATCTCTTATGTGTAACAGTAGGCTACTCCGACACACACCGAGAGTACGCTAACGCCCCCGTGATGCCTATAAGGTCAATAGACCTATCGGAACAAGTTGATAAGGAGAGGCAGTGAAGATGAGAAGGTATTGGCCCGATCTTGCACACCAGTCATCCTGAAAGCCCACTGCAGAGCCGGATAAGACGGCACGAAGCAGATTCGGCCAATAACCAAGCTGGCCCCTTGGAGTTCTAAGAAGTTATTGTTACGTTCCAAACTGGACGACCATATCTTAACAGCCGAAAGAAGGTTGACAACTCAGACTAAAGGGGTCCACACCCCCTGAGAAGTCGGGAGCTCTGATCATAACATTAGCTGTGTGGGGGAAGAGAAAGTTTCAGGGTCAAAGCGGGTTCGCTCTTGGATTGAGAGACGAAGGTTTAGAAGAAAATACCTGTTTATATGTAAACCTGTTGTAGTCTGCGAACACTCAGGCGCGGGATATAAATATCGAAGTGCCTCCCGAGCTTTAGCAAAACATCAAGCAACGGAGAAGAGATCTTATCAATATCATACGTTATTACTCAAAAATCTTTACCTACGAGCCTTCTTAGACAATCTCCGTTTACGAAGAAAGATTTAAGCCTAGTTCGATTCGCTTGCCCTTAGAATCAACTACCCTTAACAGGAATATGTTGACTGAGTTGTGTGCCTTGCTTAGGTAAATGATTCCTTTTGCTTTCCAGTATTCAATTAGTGCTCTGTATGCTGGCATACTCTTATCAGGGAATGTGAAGAATCTTGAATTATAGTCCGAAATTGTGTCTTTTAACTGGATGTGGTAGTTGACATCTCTTAGGGGTGGTAATTCTGCTGTTTTCTTGCCAGAGAAAATTGTAGGTAATTCGGAAATCAAGTCAGGGGCATCTACTTCATTCATGGTTGAAAATCGTGTATGTATAGCTTTCTTGCAGGCCAAGGTGATTCCTTTGTCAAGGAATGTAATAGTGGATTTTCCGCAATCTATTACAGCATGGTGTGTAGTAAGGTAAGGCATTCCTAGGAAGATATCATAGTTGCTCAGGGAACAGACTAGGGCTTCTGAGATATCACTACTTTCCTTGTCAATCTGTATAACAGGCTTTGCCACATAGTTGATTGCTGAGAGTGATCCTATAACTGCAATCTTCAGTTTGATAGGAGTCTCAAGGTCTCTGGTAGGCATTTGGTGGGTAGTGACAAACTTTCCTGATATCAAGTTGTCTTCTCAGGTTCCGGTATCGAATAATACCTTTGCTTTTTGGCAATTGACTGTCATGTATGCTTCGAGGCCTTGGGATTGAGTTCCACTAGGTCCTGCCTTGTTTGTGGTAACTCTAACTGATTCCATTCTATTGAAATCATCTTCCTGGGTGTGGAATGTTCTGACATTCTGGGGTTTCCTCGATCTGCCAGGGCCTCTATTTACTCGCTGCTAGGTCCTCCTATGCTTCTTCTTCTCAAAGCAGTTATCAGAGTAGTGTCTATGTTTTTCACAATCCTAACAGTCTTTGTCTCTTCTGCGCCAATCCTTCTCAGCCTGGGATACTCTTGGATATTGGGAGCTATTGTTAGAAAACCTTATTTGATTTCTCTGGGTGTTGTTCTGGGGGAGCTTGGGTACTTGTTGGAAAACTGCATTAGAGGTTGCATTTCCTTCACAGTTTCTATAGAGTCCTGTAGGGTGGGCAATTGCATCTCGCGTTTCCGCTATCTCCACTAGCAGGTCAAAGGAGGTGTCTGAAGTGATGTGTGGTTTCTCTTCTAGCTTGAGCTTGATATCAATAGCATCTATGAGTCTTAGCTTCGCTGAATGGTTCGAGATTTTTTCTAGTGGGAGACTGTCTCTCCAGGTTTCAAGTTTGATTACAGTATCGGTAATCCGTGCTGTCTCTCTGCCAGTACTTGCCTTGACTTGTAGCAACTGTTCATAGATGGTATCTGTAGATGTCATAGGAAGGAAGTAGGTCTAGAATTTCTGTTTGAGTCCAGCAACTGTGTGGTCTGCTTGGGATGCTTAATATTGGGTGAATTTATTCAGGGCTTTCTCTCAGCAATAAGCGCCATAGTATTGCGGGACTTCTGAGACATCGTCAGTTATGCCAAAACTCGCCATGTATTGATGGATTGTATTGAACCATGACTTGATTCTCAATGGGTCTTGATCTTTTCCTTCTCCTGTGAATGTAAATAGTGCAGGCCACTTAGGACGATTATTTCCCTCTGGGGGGACTGACATGGTGATTGGTGCAGGGCTTGGATTGCTTGGTTGACTTGGTGGATTAGGAAAATCATCTTATACAGGGCTTGGTTCTCTATGTTCTCTTGGTAGACTGGGTGGTCTAGGTGGCAAAGCTGTGGGTGCTGGTCCTGGTGCGTCCTCTGGACCAGAGTCTGATTCTGATTGTGAGCTTGGTTCTTTCTTAGATTGGACTTCTTGGTGGAGTTGTTCTTGGACTTGGGCTTTGACTTGGGCTTGGTTTTGGTCTTGGGTGTTTGCGTGGAGCTTGGGCTTGGTCTTGGTCCTCTTCTTCGCTGCTGCTGCTATCTATTGAAGATAGTTCTGAATCCTCAAATGGTGGAGCAGGTGGGGGTACTGGCACTTGACTTTGGGGTCCTGAGTAGGATGCTACTGATCCTCTAGTGAAGTGCCTTCTGGTATCTCTGCGAAGTGAAATGGTTGCTAGCAAGGGTGAGCTGGTCTCGCCAGGAGTCCGCTCAAGACCTTCTTGGAAACAAGGAGGTGTACTAGTACTGCAGGGTCAAGTTCAGCAAAGGGTGATCAGTCCTCTGCCGAAAATTAAAGGTATACTTGAGTCTAGGTCAAAAAATGTAACCTACTCCCAAGTATCTCGAGAATTCCAAAGGTACTCTGAAGATACTATTAGAATAGGGGGAGAAGCGTCGATGGATTGGTTTTCAATAGACAAGGTGAAAGGTTATGGAACTAATAGAGTGACTGTTCAACTTGTAGTATTAAAGATGATAGTCCTGTGAGGCTTGAGAGTCCGTATCCATAAGGAATTGCAGGCTCTTTAAATACAACAGATTGTTGCTAGGAAAACTAAACAAAAGCACAAACATCCTTTCCAACAAACATGCCAACATAGGCAGCAAAACAAAGTAACCATATGCCCAAAACAGAGGGTTAAAGACGACAGGATGGGGCTAACAACACAAGTCATGGAATCCAAACAAAAAGGAACTGGAGATCGCTAACACTATACACTTCCAGTAGGTATAGTAGGAGGATAGCGATACCCAAATGGGTAAAAGCAAGAAGGAGTAGTGCTAAGCGAAACAAGGAAGAAATAGCCAGTTAGGAAGTCATAACCAAGTAGGAAGGGACAACCACATAGTAGCGCTTATCAGGTATAAACCCAAATAAGTAATAACCAATATCAAGTCAGTAGTAATAGTAGAAACATAGTAGCATTCCGTTACAAAACTGAACTTAGGTCATTTAGCAATGAGATTGAAGTGTATCCAGCAGTGGAGTGCTTGACACCCTTAGATTTATACATAGACCAGGAGATCATTTGCTATGGCAGGGTAATAAATCTTCTGGGTCAAACTCTCTTTGCACTTTTTATATCTTGGCTGAACTCTCTTAGGATACTTCTTATATATGTCTAATAAAAGCACCAAGAAAGGTGTATAAATAGTTATTTGCCCCACTTAGTAAAGAAATCATCAAGCAATTGAGAAGTGACTATAACAATATATTAAATTATTAAGTTAGAAAAATATCTTTCTACTATAAAGAAGCTTTACTGCTTAACCTATATTGTGACCAAGCATTCCTGACAGTTCTCCGACCCTCTCGATACAAGCACAGCCTAGGAAATTCAACAGTATCGAATTGGCTACCCTGTAATATTAGCTGTGATGATATTCCCAGATTTAGGAATCAAAAGGGAGATATTACTCAAAATGCACTTACTGTTTGTACATTTAGTTTGTTTTCCACCTGTGTCATTCCCAGATAGGAGGGTTCTGCACATGATGCACACGTTCTTCAATGGGCATTGCAACATGAATTTGAAGCACCGGAAGGAAAATACTACATTGTGGATCCAGGATATGTATTGTGGGCAGGCTTCTTGGTACCATATCGTGGAGTCGCCTATTATTTACGTGAACGAGAAATCTCCAAGATACTGTATCATAATATGTATCTATTTTATTTTACTTTTGTATTTTAATTAAATATCATATTATATAACTCTGATAATCAAGTACTGTTTCTGCCGCAGCACTAAGACTTGCAGCTGTTCAACAACTCTCTTCTCCCCTGCCATCAGCTCCTCCACTCACGATGGGATGGGATTCTGAATAATTTGAAAGTCATATATCTTATAGATAGAATTAATCGTATCCTGAGGGCCTATGAGAGTTTCTTTCTCCCCTCTACACCATCACCATTTCACTTTCCCACAGCAACGGACCGGGCTATACCAAGTCTCCCTGAGGGCCACAATAGAAGTCGGTAACCACCTTGCTCCCCGCTCACCCGGTCTACCTGTTACCTTAAGGTACAAGTAGTAACTCACCCCTTCCCCAAGTAATGCCTGGGAGTTGGCATGTTTACTCGTGAACTTTATACACCGCGTAAACCTCTACTAGAATGATACAAATTCCCAAAGGGCGGCATAGCTCCTCACTTGATCGCCAGCAGAGAGAGAGAGAGAAAGAAAGAAAAATCACAGGTCTTCCTTTTCCAAATTCTAACGCGATACTGATAGCTGTACCCTACTGTGGTACAGTACGGTAAGAAATTGATAAAACACATAAAATTGCGAGATCGTGCAACCATGTCTTCGACAACAACCGAGTTTCAACTCCAAGTCCTTGTCGAAAGCCAGCTTCCGCTCCTACCACAGCCACAACCACCATCACCGCTGGCCCCGGGCTGGCGAAAACCAGACAACATATTCCTCCGGCCAGCAACAGACAAGACGGTTGCAGCAATAATGGCAGACTCGGCTGTGTCCCCGCGCTCCTCCATTACGCACAGTAGAAGGCACTCGCGTAAGTCTACGGGAAACATCAACTTCAGTCAGATGTCCTTATCCCCATTGACGTCAGGCACCGGGATCACGGAGCAGGACTTCTGCAGGAAGGAGCGGAGGGGTAGGGAGGGGAGTTATATCCAGGGCCTATCGGTACGATCACACCGTGCCATGCTACTGCTAAATCTGCTTTTTGATCACGGATCGAAGAAATTAGCTAAGACTGTGGGCAAAAAATAATAATAAATGCAGGCACCCACCACTCCAGGAATATTGAGCAGAAATCACTCTTTCTCTTCCAGGAGGAGTTCCTATATTGATTTGCCAAAATCGAAATCCTCGTCACAACTATCGCATCGCGGCGATTCCGCCGAATGGCTCCAGAGGACCGGAGCAGTTTTGACGTCCGAGACCCGGGAATTCAAGGGTCAGTCGTGGCTAGTCTCCCGCGCGAGTAGCACCAGCCTGGTCAAGGATGGTGACGATGGCGAAATTACAGACTACTTCATTGCTACTACTACTGGAACAACAACTCTTGGGAGGTCATCGAAGGTTTACAGTAATGGAGGGTACGCCTCTGACGAACTGGAAGCACTGGAGGACAATGGCTACTTTGATCAATTAGAAGAGGAGGGCGAGCCGGACGAAGGGGGGCGGGAGGGAGAAGAGATTGACATTCCCAAGGGATTCGGACTGGGACAGTTTGTTGATAGGATGATTGGATGGACCATGTTTGCCGAGGATGACACCGAGGACGACGAAAGCCTTGATGGGTATGAAGAGGAGGCACTGGCTAAGAAAGCGAAGTTTATAAGTCGGAGTGTCAAGTTTGACACCATTGGCGAGGAAAAGTTGAGAGAGCAGAGAAGGCTTCGAGACGAGGATGAGGGATGGCAGGACCCGGCTTGGGTGTTTAGTATTGCTTCACGGGTTCTATTGTAAAAATTAAAAAAAAAAAAAAAAAAACTCGCGCCCTGTTGCAACACTTGGATACTTTATTTTTATTCATTTTTAATCATCCTTCACTATCCATCGAGTATTGATATCTGATGACCCAATGCCTTTTCCTGCCTTTTGCTACACGCCTACTACCACCCGCACGGCCGAGTTCAAGTTGGGCACTTTGTATGGGAATTGCCACCCTGGGTGTCCAACAGCAACTCGGCCGCCGGAGAATATACCCCATTCCCACTTCCCTCAATTGAACTACGACTCATGAACCATAAAAATTAATATGGCAAACTGCATTTCCAATGTACAAAAATACTGTTAGTGACATAAGTGCATCCACACGGTCTATCTTCAGACAAAGCTACATACAGTGAGGAACTTGAGCCAAACGAGATAATATGATAGATGAAACACAAGTAAAGTAAATACGTGTAAAGAAAAAATAATCCAGCCTTGGACTCATGAATGCAGAAAATCTTTGCAAAAGGATAAGGAAAGGTTGAGGAACAGAGGGGCGATGACATAGGGATAAAAGGTAGAAACACCAAAGGAGTTATAGCTTTCCCAAATGGCAATGAAACACAAGGTAGATAATTAAAACTCCCATTACACTGGAAAAGGAAAAAAAATAAAAAGAGTAAAAAATGAAAACAGGACAAATGACAACCCCCCAGGCCGTGGCTAATATTTACCAGCTACGAACAGGAACCTGAACCCCAGTGGAATGTATGTTAAACCCCAACCCACCTATACGTCTCTGTCCATTCCCTGAATCTCCCATCCAACCGACCGACTGCCTCATTTGGATCAAGGCTGCCTGCATCCTTCCCTCCGACTGCTCGACATGCTTCCCAAGCTTCGTATCCCATCCCCCAGTGTGAAGTCCAATCCCAGCACCCCGCTTAGCTGCCTCCTGAACAACCAGAATCCATGCCTTTGCGATTTCTTCGTACGCCATATTCTTGGAATGGTTGTGAACAGGGTTGTCCCAAGTAGGTAAACGATGAATGATATTGGTGGCCTCGTCGAGGAAAGCCAGGCTGGTAGATGCCTGGGCTTCGTTTGGAGGAAGAAAGTGAGGGGTGTAATCAGAAAGAGCATCGAGAAGTTGTATAAGAGCGGGGCGGACACGATTATATGCGTAGTCACCGGTAGAATTTCCACCATAGGGAAACGCGGACCTTACGGACGCCTCGTAGTTGCTCAAAGTCGAGAGAGCGGAAGAGACGGTAGGTCGGGGAACAAGTGAGGAAACTTCCGCCGTGAGCTCGGGATGGCGATCGCACACAACCTGTAGTATCGACTTGAGAGCATTCACATCGACGGTTTCGAGTAAACGTGACAATGGAAGTGGACGGCCAGAGACGTTATTGCGTTGCCTCTTGATTCGGTTCTGGGAATGGGTGGGACGGTTGTATGCATTCGGAGAATGAGATGGGGAGGTATTCATTTGCTCGTCCTCAGGATATCCGTTGTCTTCAGGCCGCCCATAATCGTCCGCCTTTCTCTTCCTCCCTCCTGGGAGAATTGTCAGCTGAAGTTCCCAAACCAAACACCCAAAATAAGCAACCCCACAAATGCTTGACAAAGCACTTGCATGCTTCGAGATTAGACAAAGGAGACGAAATAAGTGTTAGCAAAACAAGAGGATGCTCTAGCTTACCCATGCGGGGAGGTGAGAATCGAGGAGGCGACGGAGGGTGAAAATGAGGAGGATTCATGATGGTGTTCATGAGTGCTAGCCAGCAGTGGAAGTAGCGACCGGAGCACAAGAAGTTTATTTCCAAGTTGTGTGACGCTGAGTGTGGGGAGGCGGAGAGAGAGTGCGGAGTGCGAGGAGGGGGGGGGAGGGGGAATGGGAGCGAGGAGGTTAAGAGAAGCGAGAGCAGTAGGACAGTAGGAGAAGGAGGGAGGGTAAAAGGGAGAGGGATGGAAAGGAAGGGGAGGGAGAGGGAGGGAGGAAGGGGGAGGAAGAGGGAGGAAGAGTCGAGGGCAGAAAAAGAGGAAACCCGCAGTGGCCAGGTGGTGTAAGGCGAGCCAACTGGGGAATAGGATTGAGAGGGGGAGGGAGGAACAGAGAGAGTGTGTGTGTGAGTGAGAGAAAAGAGAGAAAAGAAGAAGGAAAAAAAAAAGAGAAGAAAAAGGAAAAGAAAAAGAAAAAGGGAGAGAAGTGGATGGATGGTGTGGGAGAAAAAGAAGGGTGGAATGGATGTATGGAGCAAGCAAGTACTCGTACAAGTACGAGAAAAACCTCCTTGCAAGGTATCATACGGTATGGAACTACGGTATGATGTACCGGCACTCGTAGGGTACTGAGTGTCAGGTATGATACAAGTATTAAGAGACATATTTTCACCTACCCCTTCAAGAGGACTCACGACGACGACGACACATGGTCTATGACTGCTACAACCATACAGTATCATACATAAGTGATTAGAGGCCCGGATTCGCACCAATTTATTTCTTAGAGTACACTGTTGACAGGGGATTCGCCCCAATGCTCTACCCCTCATGATAATGCACCAACACCACGCACTGTACGAGCACTGTGCAGCATGATACCATAAACCACAGCTCTGTGCACAGGTACCCACTGGAAAGTACAGTGAACAATGAATTTAGGTTATTCTGCGAAATAATCCAGTACGAGTAGTATGGGGAGATACCTCTCCTTACTGCTTGAGCACTGGTACCCTCCCGACCAAGTCAGTGAATGGAGGGAGGGGGAGAGAGCAGACCTAGACGAATGAATTAGTTTGCGCAGCAGGTGTAGATGGCTTGGTGGCCGGGTGGCAGTGGAATGAATACTCGAGTACGGTAGCACTTGTACTGTACCGTACTTGCATTCGAGTAGACTAATATCGCATTGCCCGCAAATTGGCTGCCCAAATCGAGATTTTGGGCTGAACCAAATTTGAGGGCAAGATGGTAGTGCTCGAGTACTATCCACTGGTGAAGGAAATGTTTCCCTAGGGCCTGTTGCAGTATTGGGGAGTATCTAAATGGTGAGAGAGCATCGTGTCATTGCTAATAATTTATTGTTCTGTAGCGATCGAATTTCTTCAGGTCCGAAAAGCCCTGTTTTCCTACTACCTTAGATCTCCATGCGTAAACTCTCTAATGGAGTGGAGGAGGAGGAGGGAGCAGGCAAGGAGGCATCGGTGGCTGCAAAGGAAGAGTACTCGAGTACTCGAGCATTGAGAACATGCACTGTACTTGTACCCGTGGGGGCTTTGTGGAGATGCTTCTGAGAGGCCGAAAAGCACACGAGAGAACGAACTTTTTTTTTTTTCGGTTAGTGAACAGTTAGTTAATTCAGGTTAATCTAAAAAGACAATCCCTGTCCAGCACGAAAACATCTCCCTGACACTGGATATGGGCCAATTATCATTCCCGGAATGGACAAGGACACATTTGGCTGGTTATCCCTAAATAGCAGTTCCATAACTTCCTTGGGGACTCTGTACTTGTACTATAACTGTTTCCATTGCTCCTTTCGGTATCTTGTATCATGCTCGAGTACCGTACAGTACAATACAAGGGTGGGTGTGCTCGTACCTGGAGGTAGAGCTCGCACCCAATACTCGACATTCATACACCCACATCGCGCCTACTGCTACCACCACCACCACCACCACCACCACCGCATCCAATGGCATCATATTACTAACATACCCTATAGATCTCTCCGTACTTCCTCTGTGGCCATCAAGCATCGTAGCCAAAGAAACCCCTCCCTCTCCCTCTCGCACTTTCTCAAACCTTCCAGCAAACAATATATATATATATATATATATATTATTATTATTATTATTATTATGTATATTTATAATCCCAGCACAGGCAAAAGGCTCGCCTACCTTCCACCCGCCTGCCTTTCCCTGCAGCCAATCATTTCCAAAAAAAAAAAAAAAAAATCCCCCCCTCGCACTGCATACCGTACGAGTGCAGTACTCGAGCAGATAGATGGGTGGATGGTTCTTGTATCGTACCGTATGTTAGTACTCGTACAAACTACCCGTACCGTACTCTTGCCAGCTCCAATACTCGTATACCATACTGTAGCCTTCACATAATCCCACGTGCCTGGGACCCGCCCTGTGCCTAATCCAGTATCTTTCTGGGCTTAGGGGGAGGTTTTTCTTTTTTTCCCCCTCCCATACTGGCATACGGTATTTATCAGTGCCATGAAATGGTGATGGTAGAGGGCAGCGTTAGTTTGATGGACTAGTCTAACACGGATCTACCTATACTTACAGTATCAAACCGTCTTCCGTTCATGCACGATTCAGTTGCTCGTACTGTGGACTGAGGCACTCGTAAAGAGGTGTAGAAATCCGGGCGGTTTATGCACTGCAGCGGCCAACAGAACGAATATTCGCATCTGGCCGAGAAAATTCCTGCTGCCGTTGCCGGTACCGGTACCGTACGAGCACTGTATCGTACTGTACTCGTACGTATGTAGGATGGTAAAATGCGGCCCTCGTTGGGTGCGCCCCGAATGCGATAAATCGCACTTCAATGCTCGCTGCCATGGTTGATTAATTGACTTGCCGTATCCGCAGGACAGCCCAAACCCCGGACTCCGCTGTGCGGTACTCCCGATTCCTCATGAGGCCTTTGCTGATAGGCTGCTCGGCAAATATCTCTTGGAGATTTGAAAAATAAATCTTACCGCAAGGCTACATACTACTGTGCGCATCATAAGAAGCTCGTTGGCTCCACACTGAACTGCTGCATACAAAACCTTACCAATGCAACGGAGATTGCTGGTGGTATCTTTTGATGTTCTCTCTTCTTTTTCACTTCACTGGTTCGCTGCCCCAAGTACGGTACGGTAGTCTAAGCGCCCCGGCACCTCAATGCTAGCCAACAGAAGGTCATGGGCGAAATTGAAGGCCATCAATGAAGGCGAGATTTCTCGGTAGTATCGATATGAAGCACTATGATCCCACCTGCCCCGCCAGCCAGGTAAACTACCCGTGAATATAACAAATCGAAACACCGCCCTTCTGATCGGTATATAGGCCTCATACAATGGTGTCCTATGCTGCTCTACCTCTCCTAAATCCCAGTGGACTTTGATCAGTCACTTATCCACCCCGTCTGGGTCCTTCTAAACTCAGAATATCGGGGTTTTTTTCAATTTTTTCATCAATATGGGGATAACGGGGCACAGTGGATAGAAACTGGAATCATAGAAAGCCCATCCTGCCTTCATTGGGCCCATCTACTTTCTTGCTCTGATCAGAGAAAACGCGTGGCAGAGGTCCTGTCATGCCACAACTCCTGGACAGCGTCCGAGTGCATGAAGTGTCGAAAACTTTGATCTCTCTCCTTCCTCACTCAACCACCCACAGATCCCAACAAACAGGCCTTTGTTTCCCCCATCAACACTGCCAGCGGTGGGCTCTTCCATTTTTTTAAAAAGTAAACTTCCTCCCATAAAATCTAAATATGGCATTACCTAGCCCATTTCGTGACAGGACCACGTAGGATTTCTGCACACCACCTGCATACGAATCGCGAACCAGTCTGGAGTATTTGAATATCGCACCCAGGTCACCTGGCGACGGGCCACAGGAAGCCAGCCCCGACTACACTTTCACCCACCTGCTCCCATGGACAAGTTGCGAACATTTCGAGTACCTGTTTTTCTGAGATATCGCTTGATGGATGGTCCACATTGCTATAAAGCTATTGCTAAAGATGCTAGTATGCTATGGCCCGACGCTTATTAACACATCCACTGACACCTAAACAAGGGCGTTATAGAAAATTTTATACCCGAGGAAGGAGACCGTCTGGGAGGCCTTGAAAACCCTATGCAGAACTTCTCATTAGTACTCAGAACTATGGGAGAATGTACCCTTGGAGAGTTTTTTTATTGTTTTTTTTTTTTTTTTTTTTTTTTAATAATACACCATCAGAAGGGCACCCACTCCACCCAAGGTGGTATCGCCTTCACGCTAATTAACAAGTAGCGCGCAGGATGGGACCATCCCAGCTTCCTTAAGTGTCGTGCCAAAGTCGATTCCCTGCTGGTATACCTTTCGAGGAAACATCATGGTAAAAGAAGAGACATCAAACCCTATAGCGACAGTAAGTATATTAATTGCTATAAAATTCAGTAGGGGAATAGATAGAGATGATCACCCCTCTCTTCTTTGACAGCCTGTGCTACTTCGAAGAGTGTGGTTTCAACAGGAAAGGTCTTGATCAACGGCGGTTGGCTGGTCGGTAAACGCAATTGTAGACGGGTCTCTGAATGAGCGACAGTCGTTCTGGGAGCCACCGGCTTCGGCGCTGTAGCCACTGGCTCCGGTACCGTTTTTCCTTCTCGAGCCGCTTTCTCTTTCTCTGCCTGTCTCCTTCTAGCCTCTTGAGTTTCCTTTATCTGCTGACGAACCCTTTCCTTAGCAGCAAGCTCCTCCTGCTTCTCCTGCTTGCGCTTTTCAACTTCTTTGAGCTGTTCTTTTTTCTTCAATTCCTCTTTAATCTTCTCAGATTCCTGGCCCTTTTTACGACGGATCAACTAACCAAGTTAGCAAAACAAGAAAACTAATTTTATTCAAAACCCTCACCTCATTTTTCTTTGCTTCTTCACGATCTTTCTGGGCTTGCGCGGCTTTCTTCTCGGCCAACCTGATGGCAAATGTTTTTAGTATATACAAGCACTCTCTTATTTTCAGGCTTGAAAGGAAAGTACTTTTCTCGAAGTTCACAAAGCTTCGCAACCTTTTCTTCCTCTGTAAGGGGTTGAATGATTTCCGTAGATTCCTCAAACTCAGTGTGTTGGCTGTTTCAAGCATCAGTAATGTGCACAGTAATCGGGTCCTATGGCAGCAGGAAGGCTCTGCCCAGACTCTCAACTCACGTTCTTGTAGCGTGGTATTCCGCACGAACCGCATCCGAAAACAGCTTACCGCACTCGGAACATTTGATACTGGCAGCAGTACCAGGAATTTCAGGCCTTTCATCACCATCGTACTCATCTCCACCACTATCGGTGGGCACAGAGGACAAACCGGGATTGAGTGGTTGATCATCTGAGCCTTTGAGCTGTTCCATGGGTGTCTCTTCGTTTTTCTCAAGCCAGGTCAAAGCATCCTGAACTGCAGTGAAGGTCAGTGAGACAAATAGCTTCAAAACAGAAATCTAGACCACCTACGGCCACCAGTCTTTTTCAGCGCGAGTGCAGCACGTTCTGGATCGAAACCCATTTCAATAAGTAGGTCATAGTCTGTTTGACCCATTGTTCAAGAAGGGAAGGTGGTTTTTT
>QFET01004357.1:24593-54077 GCA_003316355.1 Tuber calosporum
AGAAATTTATTATTGTTATTTTTATTTTTACCTGGTAAAGTGCACGGGGGAGGTAAGGACACAATGTAGGAGGATACCTGGCAACGTCGATACAGCACAGAGCGTATGTGTTGGTGGGAGTGTGGATGTGGAAGAAGAGGAGGGGGCAGTGGAGAAAGTGATCGATTGTGCTACAGATACAGTTGTGATTGTGGGCAGAGCATACTCGAATAGAATTGTGAGCAACGAGGGCTTGCGACGTCACCGACGGGGTCCACACTTTTCGGGGCATGGTGTGGCGGCTCGCGTGAAGCTCACAACCAATAGAGATGTGGCTCGCGCAGAGGAGAGTTAACGTGGCGGTGCAATGAATGGTTGGCATCTTTGGACACACTTTGCAACGCTTTGAAAGCACGACACGCAGCAGCCTACCCACTCAGGTCAGGACAAGACAGTTAGTTACCGACACTGAACTTCGGTAAATTGACAGACGGGGAAGGCCTAAGAAGAACCAAAGTAGAAGAAAGCGAAGAAAGGAAGGGAAAAAAAGAAAAAAAAGGAAAAGAGGAGGACATCGGATGTAGAAAGAGGGTAAAAAATAAATAAAATAAATAAAAAAAAACCAACCCGCAACAAGTGACAGAGTACTCGTAGAGTAGGAAGAAGAAAAAATATAGTAGGACTGAGAACCCAGAAAAGAACAGACAGCCAAAACCCTCCACGACCACCACTCTGACCTCACTAGTCTTCCTCCTCTCCACCTCCCCCCAAAACATCTCCCCAAACAACCCCTTGGACAACAAGCCACCACCACCACTACACCTCCAGCTTTTCACCCCCACCACCTGTCACTTCCTTTACCAACCTTCATCTTCCATCGCCACCACCCATCAGCATCACCACCCATCCCAACCCACCGACTTAGCGTCCACTACAACTAGTGTCTTTAGATCACCCTTTCCCATCTCGTCACGCTTCGACTGAGCATAGATTGTTCATTCTTTATTTCTCTCTTTTCCTCTCTTTCTCTCTTTCCTACAAACCCCACCCCACACAAAACCAGATAACCATGAGCATTGAACTTGACCCCACCGAGCTGGGTTTCGAACGTGAGCCTTCAATGTTCTCGGTTTAGGCTGCAGCCTCGTGCACTGGCTAACGGGCTTCAATCTAGGCCCGTTCAACCACGAAGTAATTCAAACACTTCATATCAGGAACCCCAACTATGACCCTGTCGCTTTCAAGGTTCGTCGAACCTCATGTTTCCCGTCTGATATCTTGCATTCTTGCTAAAAAAGTGAATCTTTGGCTTTTAGGTCAAAACTACTGCTCCGAAACAGTGAGTGCTATTTAGGCCTACCTCGCTCGGTGGTGTCCAGCCTACTGTATAGACCCATGTACTAACCTTAACCAGGTACTGTGTTCGACCCAATTCTGGCCGTATAGAAGTTGGTAAACAGGTTGAGGTCCAAGGTACCAAGTGTTCCTTCCGATATATCCAGGATTTTTATTATGTCTTACACCGTCTTTAGTCCTTTTGCAAGCAATGAAGGAAGATCCCCCGGCCGATTACAAATGCCGCGATAAATTCTTAGTTCAATCCGTTGCAATCACCGCGGATAAGGAATACAGCACTGTGGGGCAGATTGTGGGTTTTCTCTGTGGAACAGCTTAAATTGGCTTCTCGTTGTTTCTAACACCCTGCCAGTGGTCACACGTCGAGAAAAATGAGAAATCGGCCATTCAGGAGAAGAAAATTCGTGTAGTATTCTTGCAACCTGGTGAATTATCTGCGTCCAATGGCGAAGTTCCGGTGGGTCGATTAGTCCTCTGCGCATTCTCGGCTCCTAAAATAAAAAAGAATCGGCGAGAAGATATGACAATAGCCTAACTGATATTTACATAGCAGTTTGAACCTCACCAATCTCCCCCGCCATACTCCGATCCCGCCCCAACACAACACGAAGGCCCATCCACCAGTCATCCTGTGGAACCGATCTCAATTCCCAAGCCGGAACCTAAGGTTGCTGAATACAACACACCGATTCATAGAACTGTGGGTGGACCGGATGTGTCCATAAAATTAGCTGAGGCACAGGCCACCATCACGAGGTTGCAGCAGCAACTCCAAGAGCAGAATGTCCGTGAAGAGGCAAACGCTGCTATGGCACCAGACCCCAACGAGCGTATAGTAGAAGGAGATGCCCGTTTGGACCTCGTTGCCCGCCCCCCAGAAGGCATCTCCGTACAAGTCTGCGCAGCTATGTGCTTGGCCGCATTCTTGCTGGCCTATTTCTTCTTTTAAACCATCCAAGGCACAAGACTTAGCTCAACCACCTATCATTTTCCAATATTTCTTTTGTATACCTGATGAGGCGTAACGTCCTGGATCGTGTGGGATTATGGTATTATTGACCATGTTTATTTTTCTTTCTTTCCCCATTGCAATTCCTCTTTCCCTGTACTCTACAATGCCCTCAGGAGATTTCTCGGCTCTTGCTTTTTGTTTTTTGACATTTTTCACCTCATGTGCATGTTTCTTATAGGATGATTCTGGGCTTGCTCCCGGGCACCGTCGCTATTTTATGGGAAATGCGGGTGATTGAGGTGGGCTAAGTGAGTAATGAGTGTTCCTACACCTGCTCTTCGGCGATGTTTTATTTCATTTGTCCAGTTTCTGCTTATTTTCATCAGCTATTATTTTCGCCTTCATTCTTTCTTTTTCACCCTCTCATAACGCGATTTGAAACTACTTCGGTCCTTGACAAAAGGTCAGATGGAAGGAAACCCCGAGGATATCGGTATTTTTTAATTTCGAGCATAGTAGAATAAATTGACGATGTCGCCTCCCGAATCATACCGTAGTTGTGGCAGTCCAGCAATTAGAGGGGCGAGAGGTTTATAATATATTATTATGAGGGTTTTTATTTTTATTTTTATTTTTATTTTATATTTTTTTCGGGGTAGGGTACAAGTACCATACCCCCCCCATGTACGATAGGTGCAGTATCATACCGCATCAAATAAGGTTGAGCATTTACACCATCCAGGTATCGTATGATACCGTAATAGTACAGTAGTCTGGGTGACATGTGTGGACAGGCCGCCTGGGCCATAAATTACCAGTCCTTGAGCAGAGAGTATCACACAGAGGGTATCTTTTTCTCATAAGCACTCGGCTAGTCAAGCTAACCTAATTACTGTAGCAATCCAGTAAAGCTAGAAGCTTCGACATGTGTGAGGAAGATGACTTCCAATCAAGCCTGGTCCGAACATCCTAGCATCGGAGAAGACAAGCTATGGGTGCTGTGCGGACTCATTCCACCGACTGCCGGCACAATATTTCTCCTTCCCGTGCAACAAGTTCCTCACCCCTCACCGCACATCTCTCCTCCCCACCACTACGATACCTCTACTTACCCCCCAATTCTTCACAAAATCCCTCGCGAACTATTGTTCCTAAATTCCAAGGGGCAGCAAACTCTTTCCCCAATCAATCGCTTAAACTTCCGGGGGAAAAAAAACCAAACCTCTACCTCTACCTCCATTTCTCCACCTTCACAATGAGAGCCCCAGCAACGGAACGCCCCCTCACCGCCGGGCCTGCAGAGGGCCCTGAAGGCCCATTCCCGCTGCGCCTCTCAGGCCCGGTAATCAAAGGCTTTGGCCGCGGCAGCAAAGAGTTGCAAATACCAACAGCGAATATACCAATCGACGGCCTTCGAGTGGGTGGTTGCGAGACGGTAGAATCCGGCGTCTACTATGGATATGCCAGTCTCGACATCCCGGCTACTTCCGCCGACGGCGACGACGGCAACAGCGAGTCTTCTATTACTACTACTGCTGTTGCTGCTACTACTACTACTACTACTACTACCAGTTCTACTACTACGGATAGCAAGTCCTTCCCCATGGTCATGTCTATCGGCTGGAACCCTTTCTACAAGAACTCTGTTCGCTCTGTTGAGGTGCATATCATACACACTTTCCTCAAGGACTTCTACGACGTGCGAATGAATTTAGTTATTCTGGGCTTCATCCGGCCGGAGTTTGATTATGTCAGTAAGGAAGCACTGATTGAGGATATCAAGATGGATATTAGGGTTGGTGTGAATAGCTTGGAAAGAGAGGGGTATAGAAAGTTTAGGAATGATCCCTATTTGTCCAACTTTGAATGTTGAGTGTATGGTTCCTTTTTTCTTTCTTTTTTTTATCCTTATTTTTATCTAGGCGCTTTAGCTGGGATTCTTGATGTTGAACGAATGGGTATTGGACCTCAGGGGGATACTGTATTGGTGTTGTATTCCTAGCCTTATACTTTTTCTGCGATTGATCTATCTCGGCTTTATGCACACGGAGAAGGCATGGAACGCGGGGGGCTCGTTGCTCTGGGGCATGCGTGCCAGGTCTCACAGTGGGCACCAGGGTATATCAGCCGTCCACGTTTTTTAGACAGTTGTCCGGTTACTTGCTTCGTATACATCACGCTGCCCCTGAAATCCTTGGTCCGCCGCCGCTCCACCATTGAATCAATATCACTGTTTCCGGAACTATCAGTTAATCGAGGCAGATGTTACTGATTTAGCGCACCGCCAGTCTAACGGAACGAAAAGTCTATTATGATATTATATAAAGTGTAAACGAAACCTTTTTTTCTTCCTTTTCCTTGAACAGCTTCTAATCCTCTTTTTTTATGGCGCCATTCATGCCCTCCATCTCTTCTTTTGTCCAACCTGCAGTGACTCCACTTCCAGACCCCACTTGTTGCTCTCGCTTCACCCTTGACCACAAGGAAACATCACTGTCCCAAATGAATCGCCAAATAACATAGGACCAACTGCTGTGACGGGGAAGAGGTTCATAGAATTCCTTGGCGATCTCACGAAGCTTCCAAAGACGAGTCCAGGGAATAGCAGGGAAATCGTGATGCTCGTTGTGAAGCCCAACATTATAGGTAAAGAAGTTTAATGAGCCGTAGTAAGAGTATGTCTCCACGGGTGCTGGACCATCGGCGATGGCGTCCTTTGGCGAGGGTTTTGTCCTCTCAAAAACGTACTAAAAAAGGCGTTAGTAAATAGGGGCAATTAGTCAAACATGAAACGGAATCCATACATGTTCGGCAATGAAATGGCCAGCGCATGGGTGCAAACTTCCAGCCAAAAAGCTGCTCATAACCAGGTACGCGAGGGCATTCCAACCGCAGATCTTAACAAGGATGGCATCAAAAATAAGCTGAGCAGTAACATTGAAGAAGTGCAGTCTCGTGAAAGGAATCTGGTACACCATCATCGGCCGCAGAGCGTAGAAAATAATTTGAAAAGTGCAGAAGAACGCCTTCCCAAGCACAGAGTCAAGGAAAATGGCCTCAAACTTTGTTGGAAGGTCAGTGTCAAGGCCGTCAACACCAAGCGCCTTGTGGTGGGTCAGGTGATATGGGCGAAAGGCTGCACTATACGGAAGTCCGATGGGTAAGTTGGCGAATACAGCGATCATTCTGTTGGCAAAAGCTGAGCGGAAAGCGAGATTGTGGGATATTTCATGAATAGCCAAGAAAAGGTTCTGGTTCGCAGTTGCTCCAATAATGTATGCGGTAAGAAAGAACTGGCACGAGAATACTGGGGTCGATTGCAGGATATATGCGCAGAAAACCTGTAAGGAAACCACGGCGAAGACCACATATTTGGTCAGAGGTTCTGGACCACAGAGTTTGGTAACCTGGGCAGTTTGAATCAACATGTGCTTCGTACAATGATAACGGGCTCAATTGAGGTTACCTCAGGATGGGCCTTAATTATCTGGTGTCTTCGAGTTCGGTGGGGCTCTTCTTGGTAGGTCTGATGACAATATGATAAGCATAAGTTTGCCTCAAAGCAAAGAGAATAAATAAATAAATAAATAAATAAAAATACTAGGGACGTGATATATACCCAAAGCCAATCATTGGCAGCCTGTTTGGAGGCCTTGGCTGGAGCCATAGTCGAAGTCTCAACAACTGAAGTCATGGGAATTGAACAAATAAAGATGGACAAACAGCCGGAAGGGAGGGATCTGTAAGGAGCAGTGATAAAGGAAAGGCCAGGCGGAAGACCGATATATTGAGGGTAGAAGACTTCTTACTTACAAGCAGTCATGGATGAAAGAACTAGTTGCATCCGGTGCAAGCGGAAGCGGCGAGAGAGGCGGTAAAGAAGGGAGGTAGATGGGGCCGGTGGTGATGAGGGCTCGGGCAATCTCCAGAATTATAACTATGATAATATTTTTCCCGTCCCTTATGAGGTAGGCTCCAAGTGGAGCCCCTGAGCCAGGGTCCAGGGCGCCAAGCCCGAGATTCCAAGCAAGAAACGAGAGCACAGCCAAACTGCCGGAAAACTTCAAGGTGACTGCATCACGTGATGGTTAAGATTCGCCACAAGCCACACGCTGCCCCTCATTGGTCCAGACCCTACTGTAGTTACTATTGGTACCATAACTAAGCATTCCTGTGAACTCATACACTGGCCACTCAACCTCCAGGCGCTCTCCTCATTCTTTACTTCTCCATCAGCGTCCACTCCATCCATCTACATCGAACTGGCCCACGTCTAATTTCACAATTCAATACCTTCTACTTTCCCGGGACCTCCATTAGTTGAAAATCAGTCCTCAGTTCACTTTGCTCACCATGTCTGATCCTGAGAGAGAGAAGGCGCTTTCGGAGTTCAAGACAAAAGTTGTTCATCCCCCCAGTTATCAGTCTATCCACCGCAGCGCCCAGGGCCTCTATGATCCATCAGGGGTGTGTTAATGCTAATATTCTATTCTCTCTATAGCTTCTTGAGCACCGAGAATGGGATGCAAAACTAAAAAATTTGAGGAAAGAGATCAAAGATCTTCAGAAGGAGTTTGACCATACCGAGGAGAATATCAAGGCTTTGCAGAGTGTTGGTCAGATTATTGGGGAGGTGCTGAAGCAGCTAGATGATGAACGATGTATGTTTATCCCTTCACTTGCCTTTTTTTCCCTTTCCTTTTGGACAGTAAAAGCTAACTATACATTTACAAGTTATCGTCAAGGGTGAAGCTCAACAATCACGCCATTTTTTACCAAGTTTACTATAGGGTGTTAACTACTTGATAAATGATAGCTTCCTCTGGACCTCGTTATGTTGTCGGTTGCCGCTCCAAGGTTGACAAAACAAAACTCAAGCAAGGTGTTCGTGTAGCGCTCGACATGACTACCTTAACCATCATGAGAATGCTACCCCGAGAAGTCGATCCTCTTGTCTACAATATGTCACTTGAGGACCCTGGTCAGGTGTCTTTTGGTGGTATCGGAGGTCTCAATGAGCAAATCCGGGAGCTAAGAGAAGTTATTGAACTGCCGCTAAAGAATCCAGAACTGTTTTTAAGAGTCGGGATTAAGCCACCAAAGGGGGTCTTACTTTACGGTCCCCCGGGGACAGGAAAAACACTACTGGCAAGGGCCGTAGCAAGCAGTCTGGAGACAAATTTCCTGAAAGGTGCACCCCATACAAACCCGCGTATTCAGCTATTTGATTGATCATCTAACCTCAACCTTTTAACCTAGTTGTATCTTCGGCAATTGTCGACAAATACATCGGGGAATCGGCCCGCTTAATTCGTGAAATGTTCGGATATGCTAAAGAGCACGAACCCTGCATCATCTTCATGGACGAGATTGATGCCATCGGTGGACGCAGGTTTAGCGAAGGGACTTCTGCCGATCGTGAAATCCAACGAACTCTCATGGAACTCCTCAATCAATTGGACGGGTTCGATTACCTCGGGAAGACTAAGATCATTATGGCAACCAATAGGCCGGACACCCTTGATCCTGCACTCCTAAGAGCCGGCCGATTGGATAGGAAGATTGAGATTCCCCTGCCTAACGAAGTTGGTCGATTAGAAATCCTCAAAATCCACGCCGCCTCGGTTGCAAAGGAAGGAGAGATTGACTACGAGAGTATCGTCAAGATGAGCGACCAGTTGAACGGCGCTGACCTTAGAAACGTGATTACGGAAGCTGGATTCTTCGCCATCCGAGACGACCGTGATGCCATCACCCAAGATGATATGTCGAAAGCTGTCAGGAAGGTGGCAGAAGCCAAGAAGTTGGAGGGCAAGCTTGGTAGGTTTTCATTTTTCTCCTACCACCCTCAACATTCAGGCCACTGACGATCTGCTCTAGAATACCAAAAGCTTTAGTTGGTTTCCGTCCTTGTAAAGCATGTAGTCCTACAACCCACCGGACATGTCGGATGATAATTGATGCACTTTACTGTACTGTACTGTAGATTCCCAAGGAATGCAAAAAATTGTGCGTGCGACGCCCTCTTTAATTGTGTCTTCAGGCCATACCCACGGGCCGTGAATGGCTTCAACCGGCAAAGAGCACAATCGTAAGTATCGAGGCTAGGCATTGACGTGCGTCCCTAAGAAAAACAGTGCATAAGCCCAGCAACAATTTGGAGTGGTTGGGCTCTTGATCTAACTTATGCCAGGAACCACCGAGCTAAACCCATTTAGGGCAACTCAAGGGCGTATGAACGGGAATTGCTACTTACCAGGGGCCAAATAAATGCGCGCAATGCTTGAAAGCGGGGTTTCGGCTATTCCGTCACGGACACGGCTCCCCCGTCTTGAGCACGAGAAGTGTGCCCAGGACGAGCACGAAATTACTTATCAACAATGGCAACTCTCCCTTCATGACTGTTTCACTTAGGACCGCGCAAGTGCTTAGCGTTGGTAGTATAAAACCACTTACTGCCGTAGCTAATAGATGCCCCTCGATTGGTCCACCATGACCCAGCTATCAAATATGCGTTCTCACAGCTGATCACTCGCTATTTGAACTCGTTACTCGGCGGCGGCGGCGTTATCCCCCGACCAGTCAGAAAAAGAGGAAAAAAATCGATAGAATTTATCAAAAGAGGCGAGTATTGCAGAAGAGCTGTATCACACGGGTAAGGAGTATACTTAGAGAGAACTTTTTAGACCTTTACAGAAAAACCAAGACTAGACCCCCAATAAAAAAAAAAAAAAAAAAAGGAAGACAACCAAAAAAACAGAGCCGAAAAGCTGAAACTTCCCATGAGATCCCTTCCACAACTATTGGTCGTACTTGGCAACGTGGATAGAGATTGCTCTTCCACTTGGATCGGTAACTTTGGACCACTTGGGGGTCCAACGCATGACGGTTGGGGCACATTGGGTAGGGAACTGCTCATCAAACATGCATCTGTACCAGTACCCCTCCTTGCTGTCAGGCACATCGTCTCCCCATTCGGGCTTGGGACTCTTCATTTGCTCGTCCGAGACTATCTTTTCGGCGGTGTCCTTTTGAGAGATATTAGTGGTTGGAACTAGGCACACGAGTTATGGTTTAATCACCTTGAGAACGTCAATCCATCCGTAGCCAACACCATCGCTGAATTGCTCCTTCTGGCGCCAGAGAATGTCGTCGGGAAGGTAAGGCTTAGCACCTGGCTCATCACTAGTATCGAAGGCCTTCCTTAGGATGAATTTCTCAATACGCTCCTTGGTGATAAGCTTCTCGGCAGGGTCCACATTGAGAGAAATCTCGAGGAACTGTAAGTTGTTAGATAGAACTCTCGAACAAAGGGGTGGGGGGCGTGTGGGAGGGAATACCTGTTTATCCAAGAACGGGACACGAGCCTCAACCCCCCAGGCGGCCGTAGATTTGTTCGCACGTAGGCAATCAGAGAGATGAAGGTTCTTGACTCTCTTGACATTCTCCGCGTGGAACTCGTCCTTGCTAGGGGCATTGACGAAATACAAGTAACCACCAAAAATCTCGTCAGAACCCTCACCACTAAGAACCATCTTCACACCCAGGGCTTTGATCTTCCGGCTCAAAAGGTACATAGGTGTTGAGGCGCGAATGGTAGTCACGTCGTAGCTCTCAAGGTGATATATGACATCCCTAAGAGCATCAAGACCCTCTTGTAGGGTAAAGTTGAATTCGTGGTGGACAGTTCCAAGAAACTTTGCGACCCTCTTTGCCGCAATTGTGTCGGGGGAGCCAGGAAGACCAATGGAGAATGAATGTAATTCCGGCAGGGCTGTGACGGTAGAATCGTCTTCCCCGTCAATTCCGACCAATTCGTGTGGGATAACCGAGCCATTGGTGATTCCAGCTTTGGCCTTGGCCTTGGCAGTTTCGCGTGCAGCGATAGAAGCGATAAGGCTAGAATCGAGACCACCAGAGAGAAGAACACCATAGGGAACCTCGGCCATCAAACGTTTCCTAACTGACTGCTCAAGCGTGGTCCTGATAAGTTTGTAATCGACTGGACTGGATGGGACCATCTTAGGGTCCCACCATGTAGGCTCGAAATATCTGGTCGTCTTCTTAGTGACGGAGTCATAAATGTGGCCAGGAGGGAATGAGACAATCTTGTCGCAAACTGGATGAAGACATTTGAGTTCCGAGGCGAAGTAAACGGCCCCAGGAGTCTTGGAGGACCACCCCTGGTAGAAACTGGTAATTCCAATAGGATCACGAGCTGCGATGGTGCGATCGTTCTTTGAGTCATAGAGGACAAAAGAGAACATTCCGTCAAGAAGCTTGGGGGTATTGATGCCATGGTTAGGGTACTATGTGACTGATTAGACGCTTGTTCCAACCAAACTTAGCCAGACTCCCTTACCAAGTGCAAGATAACCTCACAGTCGGAATGCGTCCTGAACGTTACTTCGGGCTTGAGTTGCTTGCGCAAGATTCTGTGGTTGTAAATTTCACCGTTGACTGCTAAAAATATGGTACCATCGTCGCTGACCAAAGGCTGGGCTCCACTGTCTAGTCTACCTGAGCAGGCCATTTAAAAATCAAGGATAAAGCGGGTTGCAAACCAATTCCGACAATGCTCAAGCGCTCATGAGTAAGGACTAGTGATGTCAGATTGGCCCCCACGCCATAAGAGCAACCTGGAATTACATACTAGTGTTGTTGGAAATAATGTTCCCGCCTGGATGGGCAGAGTTAATTGACAATTCCCGGAGCAATAGAAGGCTGGGAGAGATGAGGGGACTCACTCCAATCCGGACCGCGATGGCGAACACTATCAAACTCAAATATTATTATTTCTTCTTTGGGGATTAATCGGGTCAGAGGGATTGATGGGAGAAACCTACGCCTTCGCCAATTGCAAGGCCTGGGGCTTGAATTTGTGAACTTCGGGGTGCCTATGGCAAGCAAATATACCTATCTCTCACCGTGAGCAGGAAAGAAAGGTAAATCTTGAAAATGGGGCAGATGAAGGAGGGGTCTCACCACACATGACTGGGATTGGGAATAGGAAACTGGTGCTGGGGGAAGAAGTAATGAGTACGTGTAAGAGGGGAAAGCGAAGAATTTGTAGTGGAGCGAGAACCACTGAAAGGATAGTGGTGGTGGTGGTGGTGTTGGAGGGAAGATGTTTGTTGGTGATTGGGAGAGGGTGGGATGAAAGTTGACCGTTAGGGGGGGGGGTGGCATTAGAAGCACGAGAAATTAGTGCCCAAAAGTGAATTTCATTATAGATTGATAGGACCCTTACCCTCGCCCTGGGTCATGTGAGCTAAAGGCATGGAGGCATGGAATACCGTATCACATACGAGCAATATAATAAGGTTGCAGATTTTTTTTCTTTCTTTTTTTTTTCCGCCAAACAGGTCGAGGTTGCGGCGGGACCCGCACTTTGTCCCATCGTTTTTTCCTTGAACTGGGTGAGCTCAATCAATCAACCCCTCATCCCTCCATCGCCCCCAGCCCCATCGTTCTTGCAGCTCAAGATGCATCGACTCGCAGTTAAAAAGAAAATAACAATAGTGTCGTTGTTGTCGGAGTTATGGAGAGCGGAAGAAAAAGAAAATCTGCATATAAATTCGCCGTCCACACATCTTGATGACAACGACTTTTTATTTCTTTTTGTTATTCTTTCCTCTAAATCGGGGGGAACCATCATATGTTGTGGTTTGGCCACCTCTCGGAGAAGCTGGTGAGCTTCTTACCATCCAGAATAACAAATGCATAGAAAACTTACTCAAGCAGTGTTCCGGCAGACAGAAAAACCAAGGGTGAAGGAGAGAAGAAAAGGGAAAAGAAAAAGAAATGAATGCATGATGAACAACACCTTCATCTTGCACAGAACCATGTTCCAGAGGAAGTCCCTGACCCCCGCCAGGACTGTGCCCCTCAAGTGTCATACTCTTTCCACTGAGTTAAAACCCATGATGGGACTACATGTACCGGAAAGCAAGCTTTAAACCCCCCACATTAACCTTCCTAAGTATAACATTATAAAAGATGGTAATTGAAAATCGAGTAATACTTCTCTAATCCTTTGTAACCGTTATTACAACTGCCTTACCCCGCGAATCGTACTGCATTCGAGGGAGCTCTTGAACATCCATCCTGATAGTACATCGATTCTGTATCCGTGCGTAATGGTGGGAAATATGGAGTGCATAACCCTTGACATACTGATATTCTCAACACGAGATTGGGGGTTCCGGGGGTCTCCGCCTAGCTCTAGCTTCGGCCGCCCGCCGACAGACAGGTATGGGACAGGAAGACTCTTCAGCGCTCGCACTTGTACTCGGGTATGGTCAAAATGGTTGGAAAAAATAGATCACGACGATCAGGCGGTGGTGAAATAGCTGAAACAGGAAAGTTGCATTAGTGGGCAAATACTTAGGTTGACGGAAATCTGAAAAGCGGATTGAAGGAGTAGGTAGGTACAAGTAGGATCTTACCAGTTACTAAATGCAGTACGTGGTCCAAGTATTTGACAGTATGATACATATTGGGTCCAACCATCCAGATCCGCACGAAACCGCCAGTAAAGTTATGAAGTTCAATCTAATCAGTTATATTATGGGTTCTTATAAGAACTGCTCTAAAAGCCCTGATCCGCTTCTTGTTTCCAAGTCCTAATATGATCAAATGATGGGAGGTGTCGATAACAAGGACAAAGTATGAGATTCCTGAAAATCGGGTTGACCGAGGATTCAATGATACTGGGAAACTACCAGTAGAGATCAGGTTGGGAAAACCTGAAGCAGTGCTTGGGAAGAGGTGGTTGTCAATCTTATGCTATTGTCTTGATGACAAGGAATTATTAGGAAGAAGTGCTGATTATAAGCTAGCTGTACACTGCCTGTCATTCAATCAAGTTTCTATAGAAACTATAACAAAGTCATATGGCAAGTCCCATGCTTCGAATCCCGCTTTTATTGTAAAGTTGTATTTTCCAATTTTTTTCAACACTTGGTAAAGTGCTAGAATACGTTACTTAAGGAGTAGTGATGTTTGATCCATTATGTTAAACAAGTACAAAAATGCCAGAAAGACAATTCTGAGGCGTAATATCATGTCATGCTTAATGGAAATGGATGTTGAACCACAAGGAATGATATTAGCATCATGAACAAATAGCCTTAGGGGTAAAGAAGATACTGGTATTAACCCTGCCTTCAAGGAACTTATAGAAATAGTTATAGAGTACCTGCAAGGTGAAGATATTGTTAAAAACAACCTAGTAACAAAGAATATCCTTTTCTTGTATGCAGATATAGTTACAGAATTAGAATATATGATTATAACAGTGATCTTGATATTAGCAAGTCCAGTGCAAACTATCATGGACATATGTTAAAACTTATTCCACACTGTTGAAGATTTAACATAAGTATGATAACAACTTTAAAACTTGTCAAGAGTGTAAGATTCGAACAAGTACAGTAGTTACAACTGAGACCATCATGAGTATACTAGATGAAGGTGTCAGTATAAAGGGTCCTATGTACAGATTTACAAATAGTAGTTAAAAAAAGGAGAATGGTAAGATAGATACTGTATGACCTCCACTTTTAGCACTGACACAAAACATGTTTAATAAGGCAAAACCTAAAATCAATAGAAAGAGAAGAGGTATAGTTCCTTCTATAAAGAATAAATAGACTAAGCTTGTTGGAAGAATAGCCTTTACATATAGGATTATAGCAGAGCCTTTAGATGACCTGGCTTGAAATAAGTTAAAGAGTTCAAAGGCAATTGCTATGATATTATTGGAATGCAGATGCAATATAACTTACACTCAAATATCTCTTGAATCTCAAATAAACTCTGAAGATACTATAAGGATAGGGGGAGAAGCAACGATGAATAGATCTTCAATAGACAAGGTAAAAGGAAAGGAACTAATAGAGTGACTGTTCAACTAGGAGTATAAAAGATATTAGTCCTGTGAGGCTTGAGAGTCCGAATCCTTAAAGGATTATAGGCTCTTTAAATACAAAAGATTGTGGCTAGGAAAACTTAACAAAAGCGCAAATATCCTGTCCATTAAACATTCAAAGAGAGGCCGTATAATAAGGTAACTATATTCTAAAAACAGACGGTTAAAAGCAACAGAATAGAGCTAGCAAAACAAGTAATGGAATTCAAACAAGTAGAGACAAGTGATCGCTAATGCTATACTAATCCAGTTCGTATAGCAGGAGGATAGCGATACCCATATGGGTGGAGGCAAGGAGGGAACAATGAAACGCGAAATAAGGCAAGAATAACCAGTTAGGAAGTCATAACCAAGTAGGAATGGAGAACCAAATAGTTGCACTTATGAGGTATAAACTCAAATAAATAATAACGAGTATCAAGTCTGTAGAAATAGTATACATATAGTTGAATTCTGTTACATTGTCCTTAAAAGAAATAAAACAAAAAAACAATAACAAATATCCTAAAGGGTATAATGATCAACCTGCATTTAGAGCATTCTACTCAATTTTTAACATATAACTTTATCACAAAACATATATCTATCACTAGTGTAAGGACCTTACATTGTTATTTGCCCCATAGTTGCAAATACAATACTATGAAGCAGTTAGCTTTCTATATCAGATTCATTCAAGGTGGAAACTGTTGTGCTAGTATAGGAGTCTGAGTAGTCTGAGTCTTGAAGAGGTTTTCCAAAATCTGTTGGGGTCAAGCTCTCATGAGAGGGGGACATAGTAGGGTTTGTGGTGTGTTTAGGTGAAGAAGGTCTCGCCAAGGGACCAAGGGAGTATGAAGGGTATAGATTCATTGTGAGTATCGAACCAGTAGCATCTGATGCGAGTGCTGGAGCCTTTAAGGCTCTAGAGGGAGACCCATGTAGCGTCAATTTTATTCTAGCCTTTCTAATATATAAAGAAATTTCTTTTTCCGTGATAGATGTGATCTTTGAGTATCTTTTCGATTTCCCATTGCTCTTATCCACTCACATCGATGGTAATATGCATTTTGGATATGGGTTCCAGTACTCCTGAGAAGGCTGAGGGGTTTGGTCTTAGCTATATGCGAAGATGGCTGTGAGGGATCCAAGGGTAAATTCCTGTAATCACTGGGGGAGTCTGAATTTGTAGTTGTTGTGTTAGTCAGGTCCTTTGCTCACTGAGAAGGGTCCTAACCAAGATCCAACTACCTTGTGATATTTTACAACCTTATAGACATTGGGTACTGACTTGAGGGTAACTTCAGTTTGGTTAGGGATGATTGGTGGTCCATCTGTTCTTCTGTCTTCACTGGAGGTAGTTTAGCATGCTCTAGCCTTCTTGAGTTCATCTCTAGTGAGCTATTGATTCTTCATATTTTGTGAAGCAATCTCCTCTGCTGCTGGAATTGAAGTGGGGAGAGCTCTGATGCTAGGCAAGAGGTTTGGTAGTCTGCCAAAGGTGATTTCAAAGGAGAGATTTTGTGCTATCGCTAGTTACTGCATTGATTGCGGTCTGGACATGAGGTAAGTAGGTAATCTACTTGGTTCCTTTACTATTAACCGCATTCCTAAGGCATTGGCGAATAGTTTAGATTCTCCACTTAGTCAGTCTATTAAACTAGTGATAGTCCGCGGTGGCCATATTGAGATCAACGCTGAGATTTGCTATAAGCTGTATCCAAAAGCATAAGGTAAACTTGAGGTCACTATCAGGAACTAGGGAGGTAAGGAAATTATAAATGGAGAAGACACACTCAATGAGGGTGTGTGTGTTAAGGGTAGTCGATTCTAAGGGCAAGCGAATCGAACTAGGCTTTAATCTTTCTTCGTAAACGGAGATTGTCTAGGAAGGCTCGTAGGTAAAGATTTTTGGGTAAAAACTTATGATATTGATAAGATCTCTTCTCTGTTGCTTCATGATAGCTAAAGCGTGGGAGGCACTTCAATATTTATATCCCGCATCTGAGTCTTCACGGACTACAACTACTTTCTATACAACTATGTACTTTCTCTCACAAACTATCTTTGATGATCCAAGTGCGAAGGCGATTTAACCCTGAGAATATGGTTCCCCCCACGGCTTACGGACACATCAGAGCTCAGCTTTCTCTGAGGGTATAGTACCCTTATCAGTCTGAGACGCTGTTCCTTCTTCTTCCGTTTAAACCAGGCAGTCCATCATGGAATCTATCAATGGTTTCTTAGAACACCAAGTGGCCAGCATGGTTGTCAACCAATCTGCTTCCTCCCGATACTACTGGCAGCTTGCAGACGGCTTTCAGGATGACTGGAGCTCACGATCGGTCCAATACCATATCGTTTTGGCTCCGCCTCTCCTTATAGACTTGTTCCGATAGGTCTATGGACCTTTCTAGGCTTGCAATCAGGGTCTAAGTGTGTTCTTAGTGTTTCCCTGGAACCCACTTAAAATATTCTCAATTTCGTTCCGAGCGTCCCGTCACCTTTGACCACCCCCAGCGAAGGCTATACGGGAATGGTCATAACTCTGCGGACACTGGTCTGATGCACCTGATTCCAGTTGCATTGGCACGGCCGAGTCTCCTTCTTCATATGCCTTGCGAACAGCATCTGGTCGGACGGACGGTGACGACGTATATGGTGTTATGAGGGGGGCGTCAATTCATGTCATTTTAGTGAGGGGACGTTTTTTGCAGTAGGTGCCGCAGGTGACGTGCGGGCCCAACAATGGGGCCGGAGGGGTATGAGTAGGTTTTTCAGAGCATTTTTCGTATCAATGCATTACTGAATTCAGCACCTCATACACATGTGCCTAACATGAGCTCCCTCCTCCGAGGGTTCGTCTAGAATCGCTTTTGTAGGTGTTACGCTCTTTTCGCTTTTCCTTTATCCAAAATAAAACACAAAATTAAACAAAAAAATAAAATAAATTCCTCCTTTTTGAACTCGACTTGGTAGGGTGAAAAACCTATCGTGTTTGCTTGGCCACGCTAGGAAAACCTTTTCCTTGTCATTCAACATCTGCCCGCTTTGGCATATCCGGATTCTCCCTATGAAATGCCTCCACCAATTCCTGTGCATGCTCTAAATGGTCTGGTGGTTCAAAAGTATTTTCATCTTCAGAACTCCCAGTCCACATTACAAAATACCGTAACTCACGCATCTGTCGGTTCCGACCACCCACGAGCCGGGTATAAGAGATTATTTCACTCTGCACGATTCTTTCGATTTCCCATTCAAAATCTGAATCGATTTCCTCTGGCTCGCTGGGAGGTTGTTCCCTTGTGGGTGGATTGGATGTTCGATAGGGTTCCAACAGTGATACATGAAATATCGGATGGATTATCCACCTTGGTGATATTTCGAGTTTGTAAGCACGTTCTCCCCTTTTTTCCAATACATTAAAAGGGCCATACAGCTTTGGGCTAAGCTTCTTCGAGGGTCGCTTGGTGCGTATATTTTTTGCATTTAACATGACCAGGTCCCAGACCTTGATGTCTGGTTGCTGCTTAGCCTTGCTGTTGTAATATTTGCTCATATTTTCCCGTGTCTGTCCCAGCACTTCTCTGGCCTTTTGGTGTATTGTTTGCATCCAGTGTATGTATAGCTGGGCGCCTGGATTCTGGACTTCCCGTTCCTTCATCCATTCTGTTTGTGGATGGAATTCATAGATTGCATAGAAGGGTGACATGCCATGAGCATTCGTTACCGAATTGTTGTAGGCATGCTCGGCTAATGGGAGCAACTGGTACCAATCCGTTTGCTCATAATTGACAAAATTCCTAAGGTATCCTTCCAGCACTTGGTTGGTTCTTTCAGTTTGTCAGTCAGTTAGGGGGTGATACGCTGTTGACATCTTTCGTTTTATCCCTAGGCTTTTGCATAGGGATTCCCAGAATTCTCCAGAGAATTTTGCCTCCATGTCGGATATGATTTCTGCCGGCAGACCATGAAGCTTCTATACTTCCCTCAAGAATACGCTTGCAACTTCTTTTGCTATTGCATTACTTTCTAGACCTATGAAGTGAGCCATCTTTGTAAACCGATCCACGACTACCATAATTTGTGTTCTTCCTTGTGATTCTGGTAGTTGTGTGATGAAGTCGGTCGATATGGATAACCAGGCTGCGAACGGGACTTCTAGAGGCTGCAGAAAACCAAACCGAGCATGTCGTGGGGATTTATTATGTTGACATTCATCGCATGACCGTACGTAGTCATTTATCCACACTATCAGCCCTCTCCAGTAAATGTCTCTGGTAATAATTTCCAGAGTCTTCTCCTGTCCAAAGTGTCCAGCTACTTTGGAGTCGTGACAACCTTTGGCTATAGTTGTCTGCAGCTGTTCATTGTCTGGAATGTATAAGCGCTTCTTGTAGTATATCAGTCCTTCAGTTACTGCCCAGTGACTTGGCAATGGTTTGCCCTCATCAGTTAACGTTTCCAATCCTCGCTTGCGTTCCTGCCAGTCTTGATCATTCTGGCCTGCCTCTTTAATGGTTTAATAATGTCTGGTCATATTTTCTAATATCAACCTTGGACATTATAGCATTAGACATTAGGAGTATCCCTTTGCCTTGTCTTGCTTGATGGTCTGTTTTATCAAGAAACTTATTTTCGGCCTGGTCCACTTGAAAGTATGCAACCACTACCTGGGTCTTTGTTGCAGTTGATCGTCTGGGTGATACATCCGTGCTTCCACATCCGCCTTTGCCCCTTGCAGTTTCTGCTAGTCTGTCCACTTCCATAGCCTCCGCCAGGTGTATGTTCTCAATGATCATTTGTGCCATTCGGTCCCCTTTGGGAACCTGGCAATCTTGGTTTCCATGGTTCATTATGATAACCTTGATTTCTCCAGTGTAATCAGCGTCGATTACTCCTCCGCCAATGCTGATCACAAATTTGGTGGCCATTCCACTGCGTGGTGCCAACCGTGCATATGTTCCTTTTGGTAATCCGATGGAAATTCCAGTTTCTACCAACCTTTGTTCTTTGGCTGGAATTATAAAGTCCTCTAGTGCGTACAGATCGTGTCTGGCTGCCAGTCGTAACCCTTTTGTAGGCATTTGTGCTTTTGGAGTTAGCAATTTTATTCGCAACCTGTCAGTCGACTCTGTACCAATTATTCTTTCCTCCCTTTCAGGCTGATTTAAGTGCACCAGTGTGATTTGGAAGTGAGAACACTTGAGTATTGACTGTTCACTATGCACAGCTCCCTCCTCAGGACGGTACTCGGGCAGTCGGCTTAGTGCATCTGGCTTTCCGCCTCGTTTTCCCGGTTGGTAGACAATTTTGAAATTGTAGTTCGCTAGTTGCTCAGCCCATCGTATTTGCCGTGGATTGCATACTTTAGTTGTAAGGAAGTTTTGTAGGTTCTGGTGTCAGTATAGACAGTCACTGGTTTTTCTTTTCCGACCAGGTACTGTTTCCACTCTTTAAATGCTTCCAGAATCGCCAACAGTTCCTTATCATTGATCTCATAATTTCGCACAGCTGGGCTCAGCTTTCGTGAGTGGAAAGCCACTGGATGTAGCTTTTTGTCCTTAAACTGTGAGAGGACACAGCCTAGCGCAAAATCGCTAGCATCTGTTTCCTATATTGTTTCTCTGTTAGGATAGAAATGACAGAGTATAGGGGTGGAGATGAATCTTTTCTTAAGTTCTTCAAACACCCCGTCTTGTTCTGGCCCCCAGCTGAATTTTCTGGGGTCGCCTTTCAATGTTTCGGTTATTGGTTTGCAGATTTTGGAGAAATCTTTAATGAAACGTTGGTAAAAATTGGCAAAGCCAATGAATATTTGCACCTCCTTGTCTGACCTTGGTGCCTTCTAATTTTTTATGCTTTCAACCTTTCTTTCACTTCTGGTGACTCCATCAATTGCCACAATATACCCCAAAAATTCCACTGTATCGAGGTGAAAAACTGACTTGGTGGTTGATAGCGCTAGATCATATTCTTCCCAGCGAAAGAGTACTTTTTTGACTAATTCGACGTGTTCTTTCTCTGTCTTGGAGTAAATTAGGATGTCGTCTAGGTAGACCACCACTCCATGATCTAAAAATACTTGTAGAATTTTATTCATCATGGCCTGGAATGTGGCTGGCGCGTTTACCAGCCCGAATGGCATTACTTTGTATTCAAAGTGGCCATATAGTGTCCGGAATGCAGTTTTCCACTCATCACCTTCCTTTATCCTTAGGAGGTGATAGCCATCTTTAAAGTCGAGCCGAGTGAATATTTGGGCCCTAGCCACCCGGTCGCGGAGCTCGCTCATTAGGGGTAGCAGGTATTTGTTGGCCAACATTAGCTTATTTAACTGTTGGTAGTTCCAACATAGCCTCATTGAACCGCCAGGTTTAGGGACAAATAAAATTTTAGCCCCAGCAGGAGATTTGGTTTCCACGATTTTCCCTTGATCCTGCATTTTCTGCAGGTATTTGCTAAGCAAATCCAGCTGGTGGGCAGACATAGGATATATTGGGCCCTATGGCGGTACCGCGCCGGGTATCAAGTCAATGGCGTGGTCAAACGTTCTTCTCCTGCCTAGTTTCTCTGCCGTTTCTGGTGCAAAAACCCTTTTGAATTCATGATATTCGTGAGGTATTGGCAGAATCTCTTTGGACTCTGGAGTGGGTGCTATTTCGATTCTTCCAATATATCGTGCTACTGGGTCATATGCCACGGTCTCGTCCTATACAAATCTCAAGTCTATGCCTTCATCATTAACATGACTTTGGCATTTCTCGTCTTTAAAAGTCCATTTTTGCGCATCCTCGATGTTCCTTATGGCATGTTCTGTATGCCACCATCCAAATGGGATGATAAGGTCATATTTGCCAACATTAGCAATTTCGCAAGAGATGTGAGATCGGTGTGCTTTGTTCCCGATCTCTGAGAGAATAGGATGTGTGTAGTGTTTTACCCCATTTGCTGCTGTGGTTTCTTCAAACGTGTAAATGTCCAAGCTATTTGTGCGTGTGTGGTATGGTAGGCGATGCTTATTAACCAGCTCTTGGTTAATTAGGAATATATTAGACTCTGAGTCTAATAGAACGCGAATTGGGATCTGTTCGCCATTTGCTTCAATGGTTGCTCTGCCTTCTGGGCATGAATAATAAGGCGGGGCAGGTGCTCCTTTTTTATTTCCTATATTTGGGCCGCTAGGGGCCTGTGCAGGTCTTTTGTGGGACATTTTCGTTGTTGTGGTAACTTAGGGTGTTTGTTACCATGCCCGCATAGTTTCGGCTATTTAAGCCTCCTCAAACAAACTAAAATCTCTGTCTTTGGTTTACTGGACAGCCCACTACTAGCTGTCTTTACCCCTTGCCGAAGGGTTACCATACACCTGCCATTTGCCCTTCTCAACCCACGCTTTTGTCTTCACTGGAGCCGCACTTGTATCGTTTCGACTATATCAGTGTATTTGGGCTCCGAGGATTCTTCAAGCATTGCCTCGTTTACCCCATGAGTCTATCGTGCCTATCCTGTCCACAAAGCCGGAGTGCAGGTTTGGGAGGGATTTACACAACTCCATTTAGCGTGTGGACTAGGTAGCCGTAGATACTCATTCTTTTCCACTTCATTTTTCTTGATATCCGGAATCCTGTTCCGTTTCTCCAACTAATCCGTTGTCCAGCCGACCTGTAATATATTTCGTTCCTGGAAGGCTTCTCACGATCCAGGCTAGACTTATTTCCCCTTGTCATTCTTAAGAAGTCCCTAGTCATTGCTGGTCTGTCCACTCTTCCTTGGATCTCTTGTAAGGATTTAGGGCTTTATAAGGATGCGGGTTTACTTGACCATCTTCCGTATGGAGGTCCGATATACATCATATGTGGCACTCCGCTTTCTTCTTTTTGAGTTTCAGGTTCCCAGAGTTAGTCTCGGACTACCCCGAGCCGCCGTCCAAGTTAATCGCTTCTTGCTCGCCTGTTATCCTTAGGTCTGCGATACTCCCGTAGGTCTGGATTGCTTTTCGTGACTCTCGCTTTGGTTTTGAGTTTCCCACAGAGAAGTGCAGACTACCTGCTAGTAGGACCTTGCAGAGGTCGAGCCCCATTGTTGATTTCGGTTTCGGTAAGGGGTCCATAACCGAGTACCCGGTCGCCATCATTGCCGGTGCCTGAAAACCTTTTTTTAGGTTTCATCCATGTTGTCCAGTTCCCAAATCCTGGGCTGGTTGACTTGGTTAATGCTGGTTGTGGGTTCTGGTTGCCCCTTTGTTATCTGGGGTCGTCGATATTGGGGTTTGAAATTTCCCCTTTTCTGTCCTATAACAAATACTTGGGCCTGTTTCCTGCAGAATTTCCAATTATGGTTAGCCAACGTGCAACGGGTGCATTGATTGGCTTTCTTTCGTTCTTCAATATTTTCCTTAGAGATTCCTTTATGAGCTTCAATCCAATTTGTATGCTCAACCTTTGCTTCAACGGGGGCTTTTTTCCCTTTTTCCGCTTGATTTTTCAATTTGTAGGTAGCCTTTTCAGCTGCCATATAGGGTTTCCATTTTTTATTTCCAGCTGTGTTCTTGCTGGATTTTGATTCCTCCTCTCGTTTTCTTTTCTGGAAGTCACTTTTCGATGGGTCATTTTTTCTGAATAGCCCTTGTTGTTCCTTGAACGATTCTTCTGCTTTGGTCACCCTGCGGACTGCCTTTATCCATTCGCTATCCAAGTTGTGATTCTCAGGTGATAGCGTACGCATGGCTTCAATAATAAGTTGCCGCTGAATTATATTTCTCCAAGTGATACCAGATACTTCCGCCTCGATGTTGTAGCTTTCCATGGTGAGGAGATACTTCTCTATATCCCCTGTATACTGGACCTTCTCCATCTCAGCAAAGGCTTTTTGTACCTTATGCAGTACTGAGAATGATTCTGTAACTTCGGCTCGGAAAGTGATCCAGAAATCATAACCCTCATGTTTTGGGAATCCGAGGTCCCTGGTCATTTTATTCCGATAGGTTATCGAGATAGGGGCTACCTTGGTTCCTTCCATTCTCCCTAACGCATACTTGATGCTTTCTTCATCGTTTTCCCATTGCCATAGGTTTCTCCCAAAGTAGTCCTCGCAATTTAATAACCATACTCGCATATCCTGAGTAGGCTTATTCTCAAACTTGAATGGTTGATCCGCTTGCTAGTGGTTGGTCCTTGACAAGGCTTGCCCTAGTGGGTCAACCCATGCGTCAGCTTCGGATTCGAACTTGTGGTCAGGCAAGGGTCTTCGTGATGGCTCACCACCTCGTTGTGAGGGGCCACCTCCGTCTTCAGACCCAGGGTCATCATCTCCCAGGTTGGGTGCATTCGCTGGAGGGGGCGGTGGTGGCTCTTTTCCGCCATTTCCCTTTCCATCCCCACGATCTACAGCCTTTCTCTTATCTCTATGGGGAATGAACCGGAACTCTTCTCCGCTATCAGCCGTGGTTTGTTTTTCCAATCCCGGATTTTACACCGGCTGTGGTGCCACTGTTTCACACACACTTGGTGGATTTCTCGCAACTTGTAGTTGCACCAAAGTTTCATTCATCCACGTCAACATTCGATTTAGTTGCTCTGATGCGGCATTCTGCCTGACCACATAGGCCTCCCTCTCTGCCTGCTCCTGTTTGAGGGGCTGGTGAAGTCCTCGTAACTCCTCTCTGGTTCTCTCATGTTCTTTTTGTGCAGCCACTTGTCTTTGAAGGAGTTCTGCCTTTTGTCTCGCTAACGCCAGTTCTAACTGGCACTCTCGATCCAGCTACTCTTATCCTGTTGTCCTAATGTTAGCATGAAGTTGGGTACTTACCGCTTCATGGTGTGCAGCTCGTTCTTCCTGTGCCCGCAATTTTGCCTCCAACCGTTTGGTGGTTGTATCTTGAAGTGCGGCGGTTTCAGTTGCTAACATTTCAAGCCCCAAGTTGACTTGCTTCAACTCTTCGCCAATAATTTGTTCCCCACGGGTTATCCGTTGAGCATGGTGCTGGAGTTGATTTGCCTTATCATGAGCTTGACCAGATAGTTTACGATAGGCCAGATATTGCACATCAACTGATTCCTCCAGGGTACGGTCGAAGCAGCTCATTACCTGGCCTATGCGTTCCGCTAATCTTTCCATAGCTGGATTTCTGGCGTTGGGGGGACGGGGAGTACTTGATCGAGTTCCTGGGGCTGACTTTCTGACTCCACTTGGTTGTGACAGGTAGTGGAGTGCCAAAGGTGACCTGGAGCGTCCAGGTGCATGGCGCTTCCAACCAGAGAAACTTCTTCTATGTCAGACATGGCTTGGTCCGTATCGACCGTCAATTGTCGTGCTATCTCGTTCTATTGGGACTCAGGATGTTTTCATAATCTCCAAAGAGATGGGGTGAAGGAGGGGGAGGTAAAGCTGAAAGAACAGGAGGTTCCTTCTTCTTCAGTATCGTAGTCTTGAAACGGCTTCCACAGGAAGGTGGGACCGTAGAATTGTTCGTAAATATTTTGGAAATCTGATTCGGTAGGGATCAATAGGGGATCGGTGAACTAGCAGGGTTCCTGAGGTATATAGAATTGAATCTCCGAGAGTGAGTTTTCAAGTATTTCTTCAAATGAGGAGGTGTATTTTAAAGGACGTGGTTCGAGCGGTAGCTCGTCGACGAGTATGGAATCAGCTATGAGCTTATGTGATTCTGAGGTATGACTTGGAGGTGTCCAGTAGTCATGTAAGGAGCCTTGGTACCAAGGAGAAATATGAATATACTATTAAGGGTAGTCGATTCTGAGGGCAAGTGAATCGAACTAGGCTTAAATCTTTCTTCGTACACGGAGATTGTCTAGGAAGGCTCGTAGGTGAAGATTTTTGGGTAAAAACTTATGATATTGATAAGATCTCTTCTCCGTTGCTTCATGATGGCTAAAGCTCGGGAGGTACTTCGATATTTAAATCTCGCGTCTGAGTGTTCGCGGACTACAACTACCTTCTATACAACTATGTACTTTCTCTCACAAACTATCTTTGATGATCCAAGTGCGAAGGCGATTTAACCCTGAGAATATGGTTCCCCCCACGGCTTACTGACACATCAGAGCTCAGCTTTCTATGAGGGTGTGGTACCCTTATCAGTCTGAGACCCTGTTGCTTCTTCCGCCATTTAAACCAGGCAGTCCATCATGGAATCTACCAATGGTTTCTTAGAACACCAAGTGGCCTGCATGGTTGTGGACCAATCTGCTTCCTCCTGATACTACCGGCAGCTTGCAGACGGCTTTCAGAATGACTGGAGCTCACGATCGGTCCAATACCATATCGTTTTGGCTCCGCCTCTCCTTATCGACTTGTTCCGATAGATCTATGGACCTTTCTAAGCTTGCAATCAGGGTTTAAGTGTGTTCTCAGTGTTTCTCTGGAACCCACTTAACATATCCTCAATTTCGTTCAGAGTGTCCCGTCACCTTTGACCACCTCCAGCGAAGGCTATACGGGAATGATCATAACTATGTGGACACTGGTCCGATTATCTTGATTCCACTTGCATTGGTACGGCCGAGTCTCCCTCTTCATATACCTTGCCAACAGCATCCGGTCAGACGGACGGCGATGACGTATATGGTGTTATGAGGGGGGCGTCAATTTATGGCTTTTTGGTGAAGGGACACTTTTGCCGCAGGTGATGTGCGGGCCCAACATGGGGGCCGGAGGGGTATGAGTAGGTTTTTCAGCGCATTTTTAGTATGAATGCAGTACTGAATTCTGCACCTCATACAAATGTGCCTAACAGTGTGCTCTATCGACTGTTGTTATATAATACGAGGCTGGTATGAGCTAGGTAAAGCCACTGAATTGATCCAAGTGAACCATGATGAGTGCCAGTTTGGAATAGCTAAGGAAAGGTCCTGCAAAGTCAATTGCAAGAGATGAGAATGGCTGTCTGAGAACAGGGAGATGGGTGACTGATAATTAAGAGAAAGTTACAGGTTGCTTGTTGAGCTGGAATAGGTGGTATCAGCGAACATAGTCTTTAAAATCATTCGTAATGGAGAGCTAGTAGAAGCATCTTGAAGCATATTCAAAATACTTCTCACAACCTATATGTACCATTTGTTTATGGGTAATGTATACAATTTTGTTTCTGATAATAGTAGTATTATAGCTTGCTTCATAGTGGAGATATAGACAGTCCCTGGTATAATACTTCCGCTTTCTCCCGAGAACTCAATTATATAAGATCCAGTTTGGGTGATTGATAGCATTGGTGACTACTACAAGGAGAGAGGTTCTATAGTTAGTATTTCGAATACTGGAGTAGTACTTTCCTTTCATGTAGTTGGTAAGCTGCAAAGCAGATGGTCAAGTTATGAGGAGGGGGGCTGATGAACGGAAGCATTATTCATAATGGACAGGTGCTTCTGAGGTAGGCAGATCTCAACCTTGGTGGATTTCCAGTATTTCTCTTTATTTTCCCTTAGCAATAACTGAATGAAAGACTTGGTAGCCGACATCATTGTAGAGGGGAGGAGGGACAGACCATCAATATTCCGCTCTGCGACCAGGATAATGAGGGGGGACTAACTTGGAGGTGTTGAAATTCTTCAATTCGTTTCATATATATATTTCCTATGGTAATATTGTTTATGTCTCTGCCAGGTTATTTCTAGTTTACTCAGGGAAACTACGGACATTACTACAGCAAGGGTATATCATATTGTCGGTTATATTTCATGATAATGTTTGAGAATTAATGCGTATGTTTCTTATGTTATGTGCGGGATTTCTCGGTTATCTTTCCATGTATAGTGACCTTTTACCGGTCATGTATCATGTGTTATCTTTTCGTTTATTTCGTGCACACCACTTCAGATTCCGCATATATAATTGAGATTTCCTTGGTAGTTTTTCCGGGTCAAACATGTTTACACTTATGTTTCTTACAATGTTTTTCCTATTTTGTTACTGAGTACAAGGAGGACACGCACCTGTATAAATAGCTGGTTGCCGCCTACTTTGTTTTAGTTAATTAAGGACAAGAACTACTACCAATCTACCTTCATACTACAATACTCCTCACACAAGCGGGCACATAGTATACTCTTAATACTGTGTTGTATTTTCGTACTCATACTATAGGATTGTGCCAATACACATAGTTTGAATAAGTTATAAGCCTGGTACATTCATAGCTATACGACTTACTCTTACACGCTATCATATTTTACCACGAAACAAATTTCTGCCGAAACTAAACAAACCTCTTTCACCGATAACATATCGTGTAACATCGAAACATTTTCACTTGAGGCGAAACATCTTTCGAAAAGAAACATCTTTTTAAACGAAACATCTCTCGAAACGAAACATCATTCGAATCGAAACACGAAACGATACATCGGTCGAAAGGAAACATCGTTCGCGAAAGGAAACGTTCTTGGCAAAAGGAAACATTCTTGGCAAATCGATACGACAAAGTCTTGGCGCTACTTGCAAAGTCCGAGTTTTCCTCCCTCACTAAATCCGAGGTCTTACGGAAAGTGCAATTTTCTAGCTGCAACCACACCCAAGTGCAAAGTAAAGTACCGGTACTTAGCAACCAAAGTCACTTTGCCTTAAGCGAGCAAAAATGGCCATGGCAGAAACCACCATTCCTCCTCCTGAAACTCCTGCACCAAACCCCAGATCTTATGACAACTCCAAACGTAGTTGGGCACCCAGTTACAAATTGAGCTCCATCCCAAAGCACACTGGCCCTGACAACTACCGGACCTGGCAAGATATCTCGGAATATGACCTTACTTTATATAATTGCTGGGACATAGTAACAGAAAAGGAAACCCTTCCGGAGGAAGAAGAAGACGAAGATGGAAATAACAACTCTGAGAGACTAGATGAATTTCGTGATCGATACCAATGGGCCTCGGCCTACTTCCTTGAAACGATTGACCCCCAATGGCTTATTTTGTTGGCCACCCACAAAACACCTCCCGCTATCTGGAAAGCGTTCCAAGAAAAACTTTCTAGAGAAAACACTAACTCCTTCTTCGAACAACTCAACGCTGTCCTTGATACTAAGTACGATACCTCTGCACCTATTGCAGACCATATCAACAAGTACGACACCCTCTGGAATCGAATGTAACACCGGTGCTCCTCCTCCTCTGCCGATGACCGATACACTCTACCATTTGTATTTAAATCCTTATTCGAGTCACCAGAAGCCAAAGCAGCAGTTCTTCTCTGCTCCCTTCCCGAGTCGATGATTAACATTGTGGACAACCTCCAAACTAAGGCGGACCTTACCTATGACCATGTCTACAACAAGTTGTTGGACATGAGCCCCTAGGTTAGCCCTGAGGACAGCAAAGCGTATAAAAGCGCTGGTGTCAAAGGAAAAGGAAGGGAACTTCCATGGAGACCTGCGGCCACATCCAAGGAATGTACCTACTGCAAGAATGTTAGGCACATAACTCCCATGAGGGCCCAGAAGAGCAGCTTGAGAGCTCTGGGCCTGAAACTCCACAGACTAATACCCCCCTCCGGCCCCGACGTTGGCCCCGGACGACAGCACTGGCGCCTTGTGCAGTTGCTCGCAATCATAGAAAGAAGAAATATTGGAACCTTTCTCGTAACCCGGTATACGTCGTCGCCGTCCGTCCGACCGGATCCTGTCCGCAGGGTATATAAGAGGGCATCTCTGGCTACGTCTGGGAATAAGAACCAAGCGATTTCGTCAAGAACTCACGGAGTTACCTCCCACTGAAGTCAAGAGAGCAAAACAACGTCCGGAAGCCTAGGAGGGAGTGGTATTCGGGCTATTCCGTAGAGAATAGTACTGAACCCCAAATGAATGCCTATCATAGGCAAGCAAGCCTATCGGAACATGTCGATAAGGAGAGGCAGTCCAGCACGAATTGGTATTGGACCGATCGTCAAAGACTAGTCATCCTGAAAGCCAGCGGCAAGACCGGGTGAACCGGAACGAAGCCGTATTGGTCGACAACCAAGTTGGCCCCTTGGTGTTCTAAGAAACTATTGGCAAGTTCCAAACTGGACGGCCATAGTTTGAACAGCAGGACGACGGCTGTTATCTCTTACCGGGAAGGTGTGAACACCCTCGGAGAAAGAAGAGCTCTGATCACGCCATTAGCTGTGCGGGGGAAAAAACTTTCAGGGTCAAAGGGGGTTCGCTGTTGGATTTTGTTGTGAAAATTGTTAGTAGATACTTGGTTGTATGGAGAACGGATGTAGTCCGCGAACAGTCAGACGCGGGATATAAATATCGTAGTGCCTCCCGAGCTTTAGCCATCATCAAGCAACG
>QFET01004359.1:0-56098 GCA_003316355.1 Tuber calosporum
TTATAATTCTACTTAAGTAAACGCGAACGGCACTCTACTCTGATAACAAACTATCCTCTTGAGAAGACTTGAATTGAGTGAAGCTCTGGCTTAACGATATTAAGTTTTATCATTTGATTCAATTATTTTATCTTTACCTTCTGTGAACTTTGCGTTGAGTCTTTTGGTGCGGTCGCAACCTTAGGATCCATCTTCCTATAGGGTGCCCCCGTTACAAGCGGCAATTGATTAACTCTAAAGACGACTTACCACGGTACCACTTATGGTTGATTACGATCTTAGTAAAGAAATTATGCTGGAAACTGATGCATCAAAATATGTATGCTTAGCCATACTATCACAAAAAGGAACTGTGGCAAAGTAGCAAGCAGTAGTGTCACAAATCGTTACTTAGCAATATGGAATATTTCACATGATTCACGATTTGTGATATTATTTATGAGTATGATGTTTGATTTGATTTATGTTTTTGGTTTCATGACTCACGATTGTGAGGTCATATGATGTTATGACTTTCACACCTAACTACAAGTATGAGTCAGGGGTTTCACGCATGTGACGCGCTTAGCGCACATGACCTTTTATAGAAATTGGATATTATGGGGATTGTATACTATGACTCAAATTGTGAGTCATAGGATGTTTGTTATACTATGACTCATAGTAAAGTCACCAGGGTTATGGTTATTGGAAGAGCGCCTATATAAGGAGGGTCATGGACACAGATAGCTAGCTCTTCACGCAACCACCTAAGTTAATTCCTATGGTATACTTTTACTCTTAGTTCAATCAAGCCTTTATTCTTATTATGACCATCCGTTTATATCACGTACCAAAAGGTGATTCAAGAAACGTATCGCTAAGGAGCAGTCGCACGGGCTAGGAGTGAAAGGACTCTGCGTTCCCTAGACGACCTAAGGCTACGAGACCTGAAGAGAGGTAAGACAAGCGCTACAAATCTTTACCTGTTGCAGTTGAAGGAGATAGTGTGCCTTGTCCGGCAGACTAAGGATAGGTTTGTAACATTTGGTTGCGTCATCTGCACCCTTAACAAATACAAAACGGATTCACCTCCAGATACAGAAGTACCAGACTTCAACGATCCACAGACTTTCTTAGGAATACAAGCAGAACTTGGACAAGCCTTAAGTTAGATATCGCGAGAAGGATCCCCAAGACCTCCAAGCCCGGTCACCCCGGAAGCAAGATCAAGATCAGGGCCAGTAAGCTCAGGAGCATGCCCAATACACAGAATGTCCGTGGTAGCAGGACCAGCGGATACAATAACTCTCACAAGAGAACAACTCCAAGAGTTGATCAGAACGGTTCTGGAAAATCGACAGGAACAGCCAGTACGAAGGCCAAAAATCAAAACCCCGGATACATTTACAGGAGACCGTACCAAACTGCGAGCATGGCTAGTCCAACTTGCAATGTACTAAACAGCACTAGGATGGGGAGAAAATGAAGACGGATTAAAAGTGGACTTCGCCAAATCCCTACTGAGGGAATCAGCAGGTAAACGGATCACTCCATATGTGGAAGGAAAGACCCCATCCACAGGGGATAACTGGGCAGAATTTCAAGCCACTCTACGCATCCAATTCGGCGATGTGGATGCTAGGGAAACGGCAGGAAATAAAATCGAGAAAATCAAGCAAGGGAGCCGCAATGTGACTGATTTCTGGAACGAGTTACGACTATTGGCAAAAGAGGCAGAATACGACGAAGCAACCTTGGGAAGGGCTTTCCTAAGAGGCTTACACAAAGAAATTCAGAACGCATGGGCCAAGAGGGCTCAAGACCTCAAGACGACAGAGGAAATGGCGGTATGGGCCATTAATCAAGAAAACCGCTTGGACGTTATCAAACATGTGGAAGGAAGGTCAAAGACCAAATCATACGATAAGGCCAAAAACTACGACGGCACCTTCAAGACCCAACGACTACAGGAGTCTCGAGGAGATCCAATGAACCTAGATGCGACTAGGTGAAGACAAGCTCTTAACATATCAAAGACCGAATATTGGAGGAGAAGAAACAACAATCTGTGTATGGAATGTGCAAAGCCAAGACACATGATGAGAAACTGCACCAACCCAAAAGACGAAAAAGAATACCTGGCGAGGACAGTAAGTAGGGTTCAGAACCCATGATGGAAACAAAGAACTGCAATCCGCGAAATGTATCTCGAAAGCGAAAAGAAGGAAGAGGAAAAAGACGCCGGTCCCCAGTAAGCGATGGTCTGAGGGACAAGGGGAAAAAGAACCCATCGAGATACGAAACTTCTACGCGGCACTAAACAACACGGAATCACTGGAACACGAAAACGAGCATGTCATGGTAAAAATGCGACTACATGGCAGAGACAAGATTATCAGCATCAACGGAATGATTGACTCAGGAACAACTGAGGACTTTATTGATAAGGAGGTATGTGAAAAGTACGGCATGCCGATGGCGAAAGCCAGACAACAACGAGAGATTTACCTGGCGGACGGCAAACTCAGCGCCATGGGTCCAGTTACTCATACGACGACAGTACCTATGGACATCGGTAGCCATAGGGAAATGATTACCTTCCAAGTGGCAAATTTACAAAACCACGAAGCAGTTCTTGGAATGCCATGGTTAAGAGAACATAGCCTTGCAATTGATTGGGGAAAGGGGACCATCACGTTTGATAGTGAGAGATGCACGACCTGGTGTTTAAAAGAGTCACCCAGGGTCTTTACAGTCCCAGAAGCGGAAGCCCTGGAAGAGAACTTAGATATGCAGTTCACAACGGTTCTGGCAAAAACGGAAAAACAGATTCTAGTCAAAAGGTTGACTAAAGAGGCAATGATGCCTACGAGAGGCTCACGGAGGGCAGGACACGACCTGTACGCTAGAAAAAGAGCAACGATACCAGTCAAAGGGCAAGAAGTCATCAGAACCGGAATAAGCATCGGGTTACCACAGGGGACCTATGGGCGCATTGCACAACGAAGCGGGTTAGCAGTCAAGAATTGGCTTACAACCAATGCAGGTGTAATAGATGCGGATTATACCGTTGAACTGAAGGTAGTAATGGTGAACCTAGTTGACAAAGACTATACAGTCAATACCGGTGCCAGGATAGCACAACTGATATGCGAAAGATACATGGACTGGGAATGCAAGGAAGTCGAAGTACTTGCAAAGACTGAACGAGAAGCCAAAGGATTCGGAAGTACGGACCACAAAAGAGACCGGGACAGAAATGAATTAGAAGGCACCCGGGAAGAAACAAAATCAGACCAGAAACGAATAGAGATCTGCGAGATCAAGGCTCAAGCCTTTGGGAAGTTCTACAGCAGAGGAGAAATCATAGGCAATCTCAAGTGGAACCAGGAAGACGGCAAATGCGATTTGAAGGCAATGAATGTCAGTTCCGAGCTGGCTATTAAGGCCAAAAAGTACCAAGGAAAAGAACCCTTGGAATGGATGATACCAGAGGTATATCACCAATACCTAGATCTCTTTGAAGAGAAAGAAAAGACCACATTACCTCCTTACAGAGAAGGAGTGGACCACGAGATTAACCTAGAAAAAGGAAAGACAATTCCAGCAAAGAGGTTATATCCACTAGGAGCGGCGGAACTAGAAGAATTGAGAAGCTATTTGAAACAGAATCTGGAAAGGGAATGGATACAAGACTCCTTCGCGGAATCAGGAGCGCTCATCCTTTTCGTCAAAAAGAAGGACGGAAAATTACGACCATGCATGGATTACCGAGGACTTAATGTAGTCTGAAAAAAGATCGGTACCCACTGCCACTCAACGGCGAAGCCTTGGATAGGCTAAATAGCGCCCGATACTTTACCAAGCAGGATATTAAAGATTCATACCACAACGAGCGGATCAAGAAAGGAGACGAAAGGAAAACTACATTTGCGATATGATACGAAACTTACGAATATGTGGTAATGCCATTCTGATTGACCAATGCACCGGTAACATTCCAGAGATGGATAAATCAAAGGTTACGCCGATTCTTAGACATATGCTGCATAGTATATTTGGATGATGTACTGGTGCACTCAGAAACAATGGAGCAGCACCAGAAAGATGTGGGAAAATTCTAGGAAGCGATAGGAAAATCCGGAATGAGAATCAAGTCAACTAAGTGTGAATTCTACAAGACTGAAGTCGAATACTTAGGATTTATTATTGACCAAGAAGGAGTCCGGATGGATCCTATCAAGACGGCAGCCATATGGGAATGGGCAATTCCGAAGAACAAAACCAATATCCAAAGATTCATGGGATTCTGCAACTTTTAACGAAGATTCATAGAGTGGTTTAGCAGGACAGCAAAACCTCTTTACAATCTGACAAAGAAAAATGCAAAATGGAAGTAGGGTACAGCGGAAAGCGAGGTATTCGATATGATGAGACAAAAAATAACTTCAGCACCCGTACTCACCAATACAATCCCGAAAGACCGATCATGATTGAAACAGATGCATCGAAGTACGTCTGCTCGGGAATTTTATCGCAACATTGCGTAGACGAGAAATGGCGATCCGTGGCATTTCGATCAAAGACAATTACGAATGCGGAATGCAACGACGATATTCACGACCAAGAACTATTGGCCATAGTACAGGCACTCAAGGAATGGAGAAGATATGTGTTGGGAAGCTATGACAAGAAAAGGATCCTAAGTGACCATAAGAATTTGGTCCCTTTCACAACAACAAAAGATCTTAATGAACGACAGATCCGGTGGAGCTAGAAGTTAAGCCAATACAATATATGGATCGAATATCAGCCAGGAAAGGAAATCGGCAAGCCAGACGCATTGACAAGGAGAAGTCAAGATGCACCAGAAGATGATGACGATAGGATCAAAAAGAAACAAAGGATCCTATTACCACAAGAAAAATACTTTGAGGAGATAAGGATACAGGAAATGGATACCATTAGCTATCCCGGAGAAGAGATGAGAAAGCTTACGTAACAGAGTGGGAAGGACCCTCACATACAAGAGATAAGGAAAGCACCCGAACAAGGAACAAAAGAAATGAGAGATGTAGTCCTGGGGCTATGCCAATGGAAGGATGACTGCCTATGGTACCAGAACAAGATTTGGGTACCAGAAGAGGAAAGGATAAGGACAGAACTTATCAGAAAAAATCACAACATTCTGCAAGCAGCACATGGTGGGACAGCAAAGACCACAGAACTCATCAGTCGCAGTTACTACTGGCCCGGAATGCGGGAAACGATAAAGAAATATGTCAAGATCTGCGACATTTGTCAAAGAACGAAATCATCCCTACATGCTCCGTATAGTCAACTACAACCAAATGAAGCAACAGACAAGCCATGGAAGTCGATATTGCTGGATTTTATCACAGATTTACCAGAATCGGACGGATACGATGAGATCTGGTAGTCATCGACAGACTGACAAAAAGGAGTTATTTTATTGCATGCCGGAAGGATATGACAACAAAACGATTTGCGCAAACCTTTGCAAAAGAAATCTTTCGGTTACATGGATTGCCGCATGATATCATCACCGATAGGGGAACACTGTTCACCTCTGACCTATGGAAAGAGACAGCGCAGAGGTTGGAAATCGAAAGGAAAGTGAGTACAGCTTACCACTCGCAAACGGATTGACAGACTGAAAGAACCAATGCCATCCTGGATCAATACCGGAGAGCATACGTCATTTATCAACAAGATAATTGGAACGAACCATGACCTTTTGCGGAGTTTGCATACAATAATAGACAACAAGAAACAATTAAGGCAACACCCTTCTTTGCAAACTACGGACAACACCACAAACATGACGCAAGTGGTAATCTGATACCGGATCGGAAGATTCCGGCGAACAAAATGAACCAATGGCACGATACCATACGCGAAGAAATGGTGGCCGCACAACTTCGACTGAAAGAAAACCACGATCAACAAAGAAAACACGATCCGAATTTGAAATCAGGAGATATGGTATGGTTCCAACCAAGGAATGTAAGGACCACAAGACCATGCAAGAAACTCGATTACAGAAAGATAGGGCCCTTCAAGATCTTGGCAAGAGTGGGGAACAGTGCATATAAGCTGGACTTCCCCCCATCGATGAGAATACACAACACCATCCACATCTCAGTTCTCGAACCCAACCAAGACTAAAGATTCCCATCACAGATCCAGTTACCACCACCACCAATCGAAATCCAAGGCGAAACACTATACGAACTTGAAGAAATAGTCGATTCACGACTAGATTACCAAAGACTCCAATATCCAGCGAAGTGGACAGGATATTCTCCTGATCACGATAAAGTATGGTAGCCAGCGGAAAACTTCGAACACGCGGAAAATGCAATCAAACACTTCCACGCACGATACCCAGATAAACCAAGGCTGGGAAGAAATCAAAACAGAAACAATGAATGACGGTTGGGGAGACCCAATGCGAGAAATCACTGCAACACGCCCAGGCTATGCGACGGTAGAGGACCAGCAAAGGGCATCAGAACACAGCAAGATGAGCTGGACGGCATGCTATGATGAGCATTGCAACGTCCATAGAGGGGACAATGAAGGGCCAGTTACTGGCCAAAACAACAACATGCAGAAACGAGATGGGAGAAATGCTACCGAAACAATTGTCTAGCCCACCGGGATGCGAAGGTCCGGGCGGGATACTACCGCAAGGCATGGGGTAAAAGAGAAGAACTGAGCAGGAAGGATGCTCAGCACACGGAAGACATGAGGGGAAGGTTGGAGAGGGGCGAGGAAACCCGAAACGATGATACATAAAGCCAACACAAGCAGGCAGATATGGAATGCCTCTAAAGAAAATTTCGGGTTTGGAAATACAACTGGATGAAGCCCAAGGAACGATCAGATTCTAAGAGGAGACCCTGGAAGCGCAATAAGCCACCATTCCGCACCAAAAACGAACTATCGAGGTGGCCGACCTGACATTGGAGATGGTCAGGAAACAGTTACACACAATGGAACAAATTTTACGGAAGTTGCGTCGCGACGCGACAAGATTTGGGAACCAAGTAATGAAACTTGGTAAATAGCTTGATGGGACTCAAGCTGAGGGAAGAGAGGAGCTATTGTCACAAATCGTGACTTAGCAATATGGAATATTTCACAGGACTCACGATTTGTGAGATCATTTATGAGTATGATGTTTGATTTGATTTATGTTTTTGGTTTCATGACTCACGATTGTGAGGTCATATGATGTTATGACTTTCGCACCTGACTACAAGTATGAGTCAGGGTTTCACGCATGTAACGCGATTAGCGCACATGACCTTTTATGGATATTGAATATTATGGGGATTGTATACTATGACTCAAATTGTGAGTTATAGGATGTTTGTTATACTATGACTCACACGGCAGTCATAGTAAAGAGGTGACTCATAGTAAAGTTACCACGGTTAGGGTTGTGGGAAGAGCGCCTATATAAGGAGGGTCACGGACACAGATAGCTAGCTCTTCACGCAACCACCTAAGTTACTTCCTATAGTATACTTTTACTATTCGTTCAATCAACCCTTTATTCTTATTACGACCATCCGTTTATATTACCGACTGAAAGGTGATTCAAGAAACGTATCCCTGAGTAGCAGTCGGATGGGCTAGGAGTGAAAGGACTCTGCGTTCCCTAGGCGACCTAAGGCTACGAGACCTGAAGAGAGGTAAGACGAGTGGTACGTATCGTTACCTGTTGCAGTTGAAGGAGATAGTGTGCCTTGTCCAGCAGACTAAGGATAGGTTTGTAACAAGTAGCCTACTGGTCAAAAAAGATATCGGAGGCAGAATTCAATTACAAGATTTAGGACAACGAACCTCTAGCTATTGTGCAAGACCTAATGGAATGGACAGAGTTTGCAAAAGCAACCCGATACCGAGTACTGAATCTCACTGACTATAAGAGTTTGGTACCCTTTATCACGTCCAAGGAACTCAAGGACCAGCATACCTGCTGAAATGAAACACTTAGCCAGTACAATATTAAGATACAATATCGTCCTGGGAAAGGAGGAGAAAAACTCGATGCTCTTACGAGAAGAGCTGAAGACATGCCTGGAAAAATAGAAGAAAGGATCATACAGAAAAACAGTAATTTATTACCAAAAGAACAAACCTGTGAAGCCAGGGAAGTGGTCAAATTCGCGGAAGAAGACTTAGAGATCTGCAAAGCAAGAAAGAAGGATAAGTAGATAAAAGATATCCATGAGACACTGCAAAGAGGAGACAAGGAGATGAAAGTAGTGGCCCTAGGAGCATGACTATGGAAAAATAGATACTTTTGGTATCAAGGCAAGATTTGGGTTTCAGTAGAAGAAAGAATTGAGAACTATGATAATACAGCATAACTATAATATACCAACTGCAGGCCATGGAGGAACAAGAAAGACTACACACCTCCTGACACAGCAATACTGCTGGCAAAAGATGCGCGAGGATATCAAACAATACGTCAAGAATTGCGACACCTGTCAAAGGATATAAGGGATACAACATACACCATACGGGCTATTGCAGCCCAATGAAGCACCACACCAACCAAGGAAATTAATAGCAATGGACTTCATCACTGATCTTCCAGAATCAGGAGATACTGAAGCTATCTTCGTAGTCATTGTTCAGCTGACCAAGAAGAGTCATTATATACCAAGTACTAAGGAAATGCATACCAAAGACTACATCAAAATATTCTTGAAGGAAATAATCTGAATTAATAGGCTACCATGAGATATCATTAAGCAACGGGCAACAAAGTTCACATCAAACTTAGGAAAGGAAACCACGAAATCGTAGGTGATCGAAGGAGGATTGAGTACAGCCTTCCCCCTCAAACAGATGGCTAAACTGAAAGGACCAATTGCCTCCTGGAGCAATGCCTGGGTTCCTATGTCAACCATGAGCAGGATAATTGGTAAAAATCCTGCGGCTTGCAGGATTCGCATACAATAATGGAAGACTAGAAACAATTAAGAGCAGACTATTTTACAAGAATTACAGATAACCCCCAGAGCATGAGGCAATTGGCCACATGATAATAAAGGAATCGACAAATAACGAAGAAATGGGTTAGCGGCATAAAGTCCTATACAAGAAATGGTCTGTTAACAATTGCAACAGAATGAAGACTAGGATCAGGAAAGAAAACCCAATCCAAGCCTCAAATCAGGAGATGTGGGCTGGTTACTGGCGGAAAATATCTGGACCATCTAACCATGCTAGAATCTGGACTACTAGAAAATTGGACCATTCAAAATCTTGGCAAAGGTGGGGTCAAGTGCCTATAAATTGGCCTTGTCCTAGCATATAATGGTTCATAACACCTTCCATATGTCCCTACTAGAACCATACCAAGACAACATGTATCCCTCCCAGGAACTATTAGCTCCCCCTTCTATCGAGAAAGAAGGATAAACCGAATTTAAACTCCGACAAAGCATCGACTCTCATTTACACAAATGGTAACGATAATACAGACCCAAGTCGACAGGCTATTCCCCCGAAGACAATAAAACCCGGTATCCTACATAAAACTTCAATCATGCCAGAATCGCCGTTGAAAGTTTCCATCTGCAGTACCAACAAAATCCCTAAGTGGATAACAATCAAGACCAACCCTACAACATAAGAGACAGCAATGATAGGACCCAGCAATGGCTGGGGTGATAGCCCAAGGGCTATTACACCAACTAGCCCCCCGTATGGGACCCTGGAAGTAAGACAATGGTAGGCAGAACATAATGCTCTTTGGAGACTGCCTGTTATGACGATCTCAACAACATTTATGTACACATTAAGGAAAGAAGAGATTCATTCCCTAAACAGCCAAAAATACGCAAATAACAATAATTACATAATGAAACATCTAGGATCTACTGCTTCAAGGACAACTCCTGTGCATATCAATACGACAAAATCGATACTGGGTATTACCTTTAACAAAAAGGAGATGCAGCTCCTCTAAAGGAGAAAGATGTATGCATCAGAAATAGGAAAAAACCTGTTTAGACACAGTTGATGGGAGAGGAGGGCGAAATTATTGTAACTAATAACAGCCCTGATATCGAATGAGTGGAATGACAGATTCTTGAGTTAAGAGAGAAACTTGGTAACGCTGAAGCCACAGTAGAGGCACAGAGGAGTGACCTACTCACCTAACAAAAAATGATGGCCGAACGAGATCAAACATTCAGAATGGCGAACATCACGTTGGATGAAGTCTATAGGAAATATCAGCATGCAGAAAAAGTATTTGGACTATTTTGGAGAAAGCATGATGAGGATAGGATATTAAGCCTGATGAGACTCAGGCTTATGGGAGAGAGGAGCTAATGTCATCATTTAGTACTAAGCAAGGAAGGATTTCACATGACTCATGGTTATGAGTCACAAGGGTTGGATATTTTGCTCTATGACTCATTAAGAGTCATGGAGTTTCATATGATGGACACAAGTGGAATCATGGTGATATTGTGATTGGTTTGTTGTGTGCACACCTCATGCTTGTGAGTCATATGAAGTAATGTGTTTCATACATGACTCACAGTATGAGTTATGGGTTTCGCGCATGTGACCACTGTGGGTCACATGACTTGTTTAATGAGTTATGATTGGTTTTGGTAGATTGTGCAGTTGACTCAGGAGAGTTACCTGATGGATTCCATTATATGACTCACTATGAGTAATAGAGGTTGTGTGACTCATAAGTATGAGTAACTAGGGTGAGGTTGGAGGAAGGAGTGCTAATATAAGGTCCTCTAGGCAGCCTGTAGCTAGGACACCCTTGCCTTTCCTTATTTTCCTGTATCTACATTTTGCACTACCACGTCAAAAGTGTACTCGGTTCCCACGTTCCCACCCACACCTTTCCTCCCTATGCTCCTTGCGTCCACTAAGCCTGGTGATTGCGCAAGCCAGTCCCCATCCTTCTCCTCTCTTCTCTTCCGCTACTGCACCTCCCTCAGTCACTGCCTCAACAGTGGACATCCCTCCCCATCTCTGGTTCCTCACCACCTTCCTTGAAGTGACCAAGGAAGTTATCAACTTCTCCTCTACTCAGGTCCTCACCCTCTTCCCTCTGGCCTTGATGACCTCTCTACTGGTGAGATTACTTTGAGCCCGCTCCTCTGCAGCGCCCTTCAAGCAATATCTGCCCTTGGCGCATAGGTGGACTCCCTCGCCTCAGCAGTTACATTTCTTAGTGCCAGCTCACCGAACTCCACTCCCTCACCAGACCCGGCAGCAGCCAGCCTCGCCTCAATCTGTTCCGAGCTTCGTGACCTTGCTCACTGTGTCACACTGGCTGCTCCCCATTCCGCTACTACCGCTCCTGCTGATCCTGCCCGTCCTGGCATCTGTCGAACACGCTCAGGACCCCCTTCTGCTCTTTCTCCCCAACTCTGGACCCAGCCATTTATGGCCCCCCCATGTCAATTCACGGTTTCTCTGGCGATCAGTTCGAGGATTGTGATACTTCTGCCCCCTCTAATGCCCAGATCGTGGTAGCCAGAATGGTTAGGAGAAAGTCTCAATCAAGCCCACTCTCTGCGGCTAAGGTTGTGGCAGCAGCTCCCACCAGAACAACCCCAGCCCCATCCAGTTCTGGCTCTCCCTCTCCTTAATCACAAACGCCACCCTCTCCGACCACCTCATGACTGCAGCTCGCAGGTTTTTCACCCCCCTTTCCTCATCAGCCCTCCGTGCAGATGCAGCTGTCATATCTTGCCTCCCCCCTCACCTGTCTGCCTCAGTATTAGTTGATGATAACTCAGCCCATCTCCGTAGTTTCAAGGCCTCTGTCAACAATCAAGGCTCTGTATCCCTCACTAGCCAAAATGGCTAAGTCCCTGCTATATCTTGCACTCCGTATTTTGAGCTCCTAATCAAGCGCCTCATCCAAGCTTTTCCAGTCGACGACAACACCTGTCTCCCATTCCACACAACTCACACCGCCGTTCAGATAGCGATCCACTTTGTCCCCTCCTTCTGCCTCCTTGATAGTGAAGATGACCTCTTCTTCCCCCTATCCACATCGAACCTTTACTCCATGCGAGTCCCCATCCTCTCCGCTAGGTTCCTCAATAGGGACCCTGCCTCACAGCTCACACACTCCTGCTCGGTCGTTCTAACCAGTGCCCCTGAGCCGCCTCCTCTCTCCTCCCACATGTTGCTCTCTTTCAGCCAATAGAAGGTTTGAGATAGCCTTCTCCTCCTCCCACTACACACATTGCCTCAACTGCAGGGCCTTTGGTCTTTAGCACCACTTTGCAAAACACCCTACCAAGTCCCACCCTTTTGTTCCCTTTACCACACAAGAGCTGACCACAGATGCTACAATCCCTCATGCCTCAAGCAGGGCAACGCCAAACCCGTACTCAGCTTCTGCCTGACCTGTCCCCCACTTTGCCCGAACTATAATGGGGATCAGGCCGCCTGCGATCATGACTGCCCCTCTTGGCCGCTACCTATTCCTTCCCCATCCCCTTCTCCTGCCAACCCCCTTATAGATAATGACTACATGGATGTCATGGCAGACCACCCGCCCTGGCCCTACAATGGTCCTACGTCCCTCCACACCACCTCCAGGCCCGTTGAGTCCTGGCGTTGACCTAACTACCCCTTGGCCCATAAAGCCGGCCAAGTCCGCCCCTGGTATGCCCTGGTCCTCCTTCCAGCCTTCTGCCCTACTCACCCAGGTAGCGCCCAGCCCGTCTCCTGCACCTCGTGATCCTATGGACTATCCCAGTACTGGATCATTCAACCAGCGCTCCAACGCATGAGGCCTTAGGGTCTCGTCCTTTCTCTCCCTTGCTCAACACAACTTCTTGGATAGATGGTATGTGTTTTCTTCCCTTTTCAATTCCTTAGTTGAACTTTCTTTTCCTGTTTCCCTGGTCTGCATGCAGGATTTTCCAGTTATTCGAAGTTACATTCCCACCTTGGCTGGTTCCAAGTCCTTCTCCACACCTTGTTCCTCCTCTAAAAAGCCTAAGGTGGTTTTCTATGTTTCTTCAACCCTTCTCTCCAGGAGTATCATATATACTGTGATCTTTGGAAGATCCGACACTGTAGGCCTTGATTTTTTGCAGACAGTAAGGCCTTTGGGTTTTCCTTTTCACCCCTTTGGGTATTGAAGTATTATTCTCTCCCGGGCAGGGCGCCCTCCTCTTGTACTATATCTCCTTTTGAGTTGTTTCCTTAAGATAACTTTGCTATTGTTTCCTCTAGTAACTTTAATATCGATCACACCTCGGTGACCTGTGACGTGCCCACTCAGTAACAGATTGTGCTGTTTCTTTTTCTTACATTTCAAGAGCTGCCGGCTTGGCTACCATCTCTTGAATACTACTGGGGTTTTCACCCACTTCCCTTTGAGAGGCAGGGGCAGACCCTCTAAGATAGATCTTTCCTTTGCCTCACCTTCACTTTCCCCATTTTTCTCATTATGGAGCACTCCTCTCCCCTCATTTGGCTCAGCCATGTTCCCATTTTGCTCTCATTTAGGCACTGTATGGACACTCAACCACCTCCCCACCGTAACTAGGCCTTCACTGACTGAGGCAAAATCTTGTCCCTGCTTGAGGTGTTGACAGTCCCAGATGCCCCCCGCCTCTCTACCACTGCTCCAATCTACCTATGGTTTGATACCAACTTTGGTCGTGTTCTCTCCCTGCTTGGCATCCGTACCCCCCTCTCACAGGTGTCCTTTAGGCCAAACCCTGGTGGTCATCCCTCCTCTCTACCCTTAGGAAAGAACACGACTGTACTGCTCGCACTGCTTCTTCCTCCCGCTCTATAAGCGACATCTCTGACGCCAGACTTGCCTGCCACGACTATTTCAAGGCCATAAAGACTGCAAACATGGCTTACTGGACATCGCTCCTCCTAAACGCCACTTACTTACCACTCTCGGCCACCAAACGTCTGGCTGGAAGTTTCCTCAAAACTCGCTTCCCAACTCTCCCAGGGGCCGACACTCCCTAGTCTATCAACGATCTTCTCTTCAATCACCTCTTGCCACAATCTGCTTGCAACCGCACCCACTCCATCCTCCGCCCCTTCACCAATGCCCCTGAGCTGTCCTCAGATGAGATCTCTGCCGCCCTCAAGGCCTCCTCCTCCTCCTCAGCGCAAGGTCCTGAAATTGTCCCCTCTGGGGTATGGAAAGTGGTCTACCGCACCGCCCACTTCCTACCAGTTTAACTCCTTTCTCCTAATCTTCTCCATAGTTGCCACCCCCTTTCTCTCAAAAGTGCAAATAGCGTGGCCCTGGACAAGCCAGGTAAACTATCTTATGACACCTTGGCGTCCTTTAGGGTCATCATCCTCCTCGTGTCAATCTCAAAGGTTTTGGAGAGAATTGTCACCTCCAGCCTCGCGCATCTCGTCAGGGCCTGCGGTCTCCCCCGTCCCAAACAATGTAGCTCCCTTGTAGGCCTCTCTTTCTTTGATGCCATCATCACCCTTGCCTATACAATCTGCACCTGACATGGCCCAGTGCTCCACTTCTCCACCCTCTTCCTGGATATCAATAGGGGTTTTGATAATGTGGATTCTGGTTTTCTCTCCTCTGTATGCAGGAAAAAAGGGGTAAACCACCACCGTATCTCATGGGTCAGATCATTCCATACTGGCCGCATCTGCCGTCTCCTCTTCCTGGGCTCACCGGGATTTTCTTCTTCGGTTTCTGTTGGCACCCCTCAGGGGCCTGTATCTTCTTTGCATTTTCTCATTTATATTTATTCCCTTCATTTCTCCCTTTCCAGGGGTCTAATTCTTTACTATATTTATGATTTTGCATTGACTGTATCTTCTTCTTCTTACCGACGCAATGTTGAGCTCCTGCAAGGAGCTTTTGCCAAGATCAAGTTTCGCGGAGCAGTGCACAAGGTTCCCTATTCAGTTCCCAAGACGGAGCTTATTCACTTGTGCAGCAAGAACAAGCGAGGTTCCCCTTGCATCATCCCCATACAGTTGTATGGGCAGGTATTCCATCCTGCCAATTGTCGCAGATGGCTTGGCTACTGGTTCACCCTATCCCTTTCCACCTTGACTCATTTCTCCAAGCGACTTGCCCTTGCCCTAGCTGCTTTTGACACTGTTCGCAAGCTTGCCCCACCCTGGGTTGTCCTCTCTCTCCACCTGTGCCACTGCCTCCCTCCCTCCCTCCTCCTCCCTATCCTCACCTATGGAGTTGACCTCATCGTAGCCATATGTAGATTTCTACGACCCATGGAAGTCTTCTGGCATTGTATCCAGAGATTGGTTACTAATTGCCCCTGCTCTTCAAGACTCTCTCTCCTCTCCCTGAAGATCTGCCTCCCACCTATCACCATCATGTCCGCTCACTGGCACAGGTTTGCTGCACTCACACTGGGTTGAGCCCTACCCACTATCAACCTTGCCTCAGGGCGGCACCCCCTGGACTTTCCCTCCCTGCTCCACTTCCACGCACCTGACTCATGGCTTCACCTAGTAAGATGTTTCCTGCCCAATTTCAATCTTCTCCTTTGGAAAACCACAACTCCCTCCCCTCTAGTCCGCACCCATCTCCAGGTGGATGTGATGCCCCATCTCTTTGTCCCCATCCTGGGTTCTTGATCCTTTGCTCCAATACCACATGCAGATCTCGTACCCCTCGGTACTCTGCACACTCCGCTACCTGCCATGCGCAGTGTCTAAACTTGCCTCAGGAGTTGGGTCCACCAGATTGTTATTAACGACTGTGAGTACCCCTGCCCTCCCCAAACCTACTACCCCTATAGACTATCCATCTCCCCACATCCTTGCTTGAGTCTGGGGTTGTCCTGGCTGGCCGCATCCATCAAATGCGTGCCTAAAAGAGCTACCTGGGTGTCCATACTTCTGGGGCCTCTGAAGGGAAGTCCACCCTCTATCCACAGTGCTGGTGGTATGAAGAACACTTCCAGCACGCTGTGCTCTCCTGTTGGGCCACTGCCTACGCCTGTAGAAGCCACCTCCAATGTGTCGTAGCGATAGGCCTGGACGACCCCATCAGGTCCTCTATACCTGTCACAATTGGTGACTAAGGAAAGCAGGATTTCGCATCACTCATAGTTATGAGTCACTAGGTTGTTATATTTCGCACTATGACTCATTAAAAGTCATGGAGTTTCACATGAGGCACACTTGTGCAATCATTGTTATGTTGTGATTGGTTGATCGTACGCATGACTCACATTTGTGAGTCATATGATGTAATGATTTTGGCACATGACTCACACTATGAGGCATGGGTTTCGCGCATTTGACCACTTTAGGGCACAGGACTTATTTTATGAGTTATGATTGGTTGGCCCGCGGCGCATTTGACTCACTATGAGTCATAGCGGTCGTGTGACTCACACGTATGAGTGAACAGGGTTAGGGTTGAGGGAAGAGTACCTATATAAAGGACCTCTAGGCGACCTGTAGTTAGGGCTCTTCACGCAACCATCTAAGTTCTTTCCTATACAATTACTTTACCTCTTTACCATTCCATTCCCCTATTGGGGTTGTGCGATAGGAACTATAGGGTTTAGCTATCAAGACAACGTAGGCATAGGCCTCAGAGCAATAGTGGAAATCCGCCTAGTACAACTCATTGCATTAGTACTCCTACCCTGGTGGCTAAGATTAGCACCACGCCCCATACCGAACTATAACAACGGCCCGGTCATATTCATCCAACACAAAGAGAAGTAGTACCTGTTTCAAAACCAGCTTACAGCTTAGGATCGTAACATTTGGTTGCGTCACCTAAGCAACACCTAACTACAAAACGGCAGAGTCAACGGACAACGACATCGACCTTACTGAGGGAGATATCGATACCTCAACACTTGGCCCAGCACTTGTAGAAGTAATTAGCACTAATCTATCCAGAACCCAGTCACATAGAATTACATGTCTGGAGACACCTGAGCCTGCCTCACCAACAAGATCCCTGGAACCCGAAACCCCAAGTCCAGAAAGGATGCCAGCCCCGGGACCAGCAACTGCCGGTGGTGGAGCAGGAATCCAACTAGCAGGATTAATAACTGCGCAGTTCCAAGAGATCCTGACCCTGATAAACAACCAGCAAGAAACAGCCAACAACCGGATCAAGGTCGAGAAACCCCCTACCTTCCATGGAACAAGGAACAAACTACGAACCTTCTTAGTGCAATGCCAATTATACTTTGTAGCGACACAAGAAACACGACATACGGAACGCATCACCTACGTCAAGAGCTTGTTAAGGGATGCAGCAGCAAGCTGGATAACCCCATTTGCAGAAGGACACAAGCCGCAGACCTGGACTACATATTAAGATTTCACTACAGCCCTCAAAGTCCAGTTTGGTGATGTGGATACGGAAAATGCAGCTAGGACAAAACTCGACCGCCTGAGGCAAGGCAAGGAACCAGTCACGGAATACTGGAATGACTTTCGCCTCACAGCTACAGATGCGAATGAGGATGATGGTACACTAAGACGCCAATTCCTTAAAGGAATTAACCGAACGCTCCAGGACGCTTGAGCAGCCGACCACATGGTGGCGGCAAATGTCGATGCCCTTACAGCCTGGGCAATCGAAAAAGTTAACCAGATCAACATGATCAAGCACCTTCAATGAAACAACAATACCTTCATCCAACAATAAGAAACGCCTAGCAACAATACCGGAACTTGGAAGTCGAGCAACAATATGGAAATACAAGGCCACGCAATGGACCTGTATGCTACCAGAAGGCGTCCACGACTAAACCTGTCAGGAGCAGAATTCACAAGAAGAAGGGATAACAACCTATGCCTAGGATGCGCCAGACCTAGGCACAGATTCAGTAATTGCCGTAATGCAAGAGATGAGAAGTACCTTTCTAGGCAGTTCAACAGCATGACCAACAATAATCGCAGGAAACCACGAACCAACCTACACGCAATGGAGATCAGAGAAACAGCTGAAGAGTCGGGAAACAAAAGAAGTCCCCAATAAGAGATGGGCAGCGGGACAACAAAACCAAAACCAACGGAATCGGCAACATCTACATGGCTCTTACAAACACCTAAACCCGAACAAGAAAAAGACGATGCCATGGGTAAAATGCGTTTACATGCCAAGGACAAGACAGTCATCATCAACTGCATGATTGACTCGGGCGCTAAAGAAAACTTTATTGACAAGGAATTCAGCAACAAAGACGGCATACGAACAAAGAGAGCGAAAGATATACGTGAAATCTACCTTGCGGACGGGGAGCCAACCGCTATGGGACCAATTACCCATATAGCGGAAATCCTATGGACATCGGCAGCCATAGGGAAGTGGCTACCTTCTAAATCGCAGATCTACCCAACCATGAGGCAGTGTTAGGTCTGCCATGGTTAAGAAGACACAACGCCAAATAGATTGGGAAAACAACAGTATCACCTTTGATAGGGAGTGGTGTACCAGGGTATGCCTCGAAAGTTCGCCAGTAGTGGACTTAGTCCCTGAATCAGAAGCCCTGGAAGAGAACTAGGAGATACAGATCTCCACGATCCAGGCCAAGGATGTCCAGAACATCAAAATCCAAAGATTGAGCAATACGGCAACAGTCCCTACCCAGGGGTCAGGCAAGGCTGCAGGACATGACCTGTATGCAGACGAGAGAATCACGATACCGGCAAATGAACAAGGAATCGTCAATACCGGGTTAGCTATAGGACTACCAGAAGGCACCTATTGGCGGGTGGCTCCACACAGCGGATGGGCAGTTAAACACCAGCTTACTGTCAATGCGGAAGTAATCGACGGTGACTACACAGGCGAAGTTAAGGTGGTCCTGGTCAACCTGGGAAAGGACAGTTACACAGTTGAGCCGGGAGACCGCATCGCACAGTTGATATGCAAAAAGATTGTCATAGGACAATGTGAAGAAGTGGAGCTAGTGGCTCCTACTATGAGAAGCGCAGCAGGGTTTGGAAGTACGGACCACAAAAATGCCAAAAGATTGAAATCAAAGAGATCTCCGCTATTTCATTAGGCAAGTTCTACCGAAGAGGCGAAGTCACCGGAATCCTCAAGTGGGATTATAAAACAAACGAGGCTACCAGGATCGAAAGGATCAATGTCAGCACTGATTTGGCTATCAAGGCCAAGAAAGGACAAGAAAAAGACAAAACCAGAAACATTGTGCTAAGGGAATACCACCAGTACCTAGACATGTTCAAGGAAAAGGAAGAAACACGGCTACCACCCCACTGACCAAAGGTTGACTTGGATATCAACCTCAAGAAAGGAGAAACAGTACCAGCAAGAAAGCTATACCCATTGGGTGAAAAAGAGCTGGAGGAACTAAGGGAATACATCAGGGTCAAAAAGAACCGGGGCTGGATTCGAGACTCTTATGCAAATGGGGGATCACCAATCCTGTTTGTTAAGAAGAAAGACGGCAAGCTAAGGCTATGGGTAGACTACCGAGGGCTCATCGAAGTCACCAAACGAGACCGACATCCCCTACCACTTATTGGAGAAGCCCTCGATAGGCTTAGAGGAGCCAAGGTCTTTACTAAACTAGACATCCGAAACGCATACCACAACATCAGAATCAAACACGGGGACAAATGGAAAACAACCTTTACCACCAAATACGGTATATACGAATATACGGTCATGCCATTCGCACTCAAAACTGCACCTGCAGCATTTCAGCGATGGGTCAATAGGATTGTCAGCAGGTTTCTGGATATCTGTTGTATCGTCTATTTAGATGATATTATGATATATTCAGAAAACCTGGAAGAACACAGAACCCATGTCAGGATCATTATGGAAGCCTTGAAGAAAGAATGGCTGACACAGAAGCCACCGAAGTGCGAATTTCACAAGGAACGAACCTAATACCTAGGCTTCATAATCGACAAGGACGGAGTCAGTATCGATCCTATCAAAACAAAAGCAATATGGGAATGGAAACCATCCGAAAGCAAGAAGGGAATACAGTGCTTTGTGGGATTCTGCAACTTCTATCGACGATTCATAGAAGGGATTAGCCGTATAGCTAAACCACTCTATCAACTGACGAAGAAGGACTGCAAATGGAACTGGACCGAGAACTAACAAAATGCCTTCCATGAATTGCGCAGGCGACCTACTCCAGCTCCACTACTGGTATACTACGATCAAACCAAGGAAATCATGATCGAGAACGACGCTTCAAAATATGTATGCTCAGGCATTCAATCACAGAAGGGGAGCGATGGAAAATGGAGGCCAGTGGCGTACCGGTCAAAAACAATGACGCCAGCGGAATGCAACTACGATATCCACGATAAAGAGCTCTTAGCCATTGTCCAAGCCTTGAAAGAATGGAGAAGATATGCAAAAGGAAGCAGACACCAGGTCCTAGTCCTTACAGACTATAAGAACCTGGTACCATTTACCACGTCAAAAGACCTCAATGACAGACAAATCTGATGGAGCGAGACCCACAGTCAATAGGATATCAAAATAAAATACCGACCCGGGAAGGAAGGGGGCAAACCAGATGCCCTTACAAGGTGAGCAGAAGATGTCCCTAAAATGAACGACGAGAGGATCCAATAAAAACAAAGGATCCTACTCCCAAAAGAACAATACTTCGAAGCCATGGAAGTGGTCAAGTTTGTCGCTGAAGATTTTGGCATCCGAGAAGCAAGCACGAAAGACAGACAGATAAGAGCAATCCAGGAATCCCTGAGGAAAGGAGAGAAAGAAATGAAAGGAGTGGCTCTAGGGGCATGTGAATGGAAGGAAGGATACCTATGGCATCAAGGAAAGATTAGGGTACCAGAACACGAAGAGATCAGAACCCAAGTCATACTACAAAATCACGATAACCCAGGAGTTGGGCATGACGGAACCTGCAAAACTACGAAACTACTATCTCGACTAAATTATTGGCCAAAGATGCGAGATGACAAAAAGAGATATGTCAAGTATTGCGAAACAGCCTAAGAACGAAAGCGATAAGGCACGCGCCCTACGGACTACTACAACCGAACGAGGCGCCACACCAACCATGGAAATCGATAGCAATGGACTTCATCACGGACCTGACGAAATCAGATGATTATGACGCCATCCTGGTGGTCATCGACCGCTAGACAAAAATGAGCCATTTCATACCCTGCAACAAGGATATGAACCCCAAAGAATTTGTGAAGATATTCCTACGGGAAATATTCCGCCTCCATGGACTACCACAAGATATCATCACCGATAGAGGAACGCTATTTACATCAGACTTGTGGAAAGAGACTACAAAATCCCTTGGAATTGAACGAAGAATGAGCACCGCCTTCCATCCACAAACGGACTGAGAATCCGAAAGGACCAACGGAATACTAGAACAATACTTAAGGGCCTATGTCAACTATTAGCAAGATAACAGGACGGAATTACTACTATTAGCGGAATTTGCATACAACAATGGAAGCCAGGATAATATTAAGACCACACCCTTCTACGCAAACTACGGACAACATCCGGCACATGAGGCGATAGGCCACATGATACCAAAGGAAACCACGGAAAAGGAAGAGATGGGTCAGCTGCACAGTATCCTACGTCAGGAAATGGTCTGTGTACAATTATGACAAAAAGAAAACTACTATCAACACAGGAAAACAATCTGAATCTCCACTCAGGCGACATGGTATTACGATCCTAGGCTGTAAGCTGGTTTTGCAACTGGTAACTACTTCTCTTTGGGTTGGCTGAATATGACTGGGCCATTGTTATAGTCCGGTATGGGGCGTGGCGCGAATGACAGCCACCAGGGTAGGAGTGCTATTGCAACGACTAGTACTAGGCGGATTTCCACTATTGCTCTTAGGCCTATGCCTACTTTGTCTTGATAGCTGAACCCTATGGTTCCTATCGCACAACACCAATAGGGGAATGGAACGGTAAAGAGGTAAAGTAATTGTACAGGAAATAACTTAGATGGTTGTGTGAAGAGTCCTAACTACAGGTTGTCTAGAGGTCCTTATATAGGCACTCTTTCCTCAACCCTAACCCTGGTGACTCAGACCTGTGAGTCACACGACCTCTATGACTCATAGTGAGTCATAGTATGAAATCCATCAGCTGACTCTTCTGATTCAACTGCGCCGCGTGCCAACCAATCATAACTCATAAAATAAGTCATGTGCCCGAAAGTGGTCACATGCGCGAAACCCATGACTCATAGTGTGAGTCATGTGCGAAAATCATTATATCATATGACTCACAAAAGGGAGTCATGCACACAATCAACTAATTATAACATAACAATGATTGCACAAGTGTGCATCATGTAAAACCACATGACTTCTAACGAGTCATAGTGCGAAATATACAAACCTTGAGACTCATAACTATGAGTCATGCGAAATCCTGCCTTGTTTAGTCACCAATCGTTTCATTAGCTCCGCTCTCCCATATGCCTGAGTCCCCTCTAGCTTAAGGTCCCATCTTCATTAGGCTTTCTCCAAACCTGCGCGATTCCTTTTACAATTTCCGAACTTGATGTTCGGCCGACTGGTAGTTCCTCCGGACTTCCTTTAAGGTGGTGTGTGCCGCCCTAATAGTCCAGTCCCGGTCGTCAATCATTCTCTGATATGTCCGCATATTAATTTTTTGTACCTCAATTGTGGCTTCTGCGGTGCCAAGTTGTTCTCGTAGCCCTTACTACTTTCGATGCAAACTCTCTTCGTTGGGGATCTTCTCGATATATGTTTTTTCGCTCCCCTCTCCCTTCAACTGTGTCCACATAGTTGTTTTTTACTTTTCCTAATACGTGCATCGTTTTCTGTAACGGGTGCCGCTTCCCCTGTTCATCTTGGGTAAAACCCAGCATCGATTTTGTCTTGTCTGTGAGTACGACAATTGTCCTTAAAACAGTGTTTCCAGGATGTCTCCTTGTGTCGTTGTTGCGGTTTGCACAACCTGGGCTGTCGTCGAAACCAATTGCTTCCTCTCTTATCGCGTAAATGAGTGTTGCAGTAATCATCGTAAAAGGCAGTCCATGAAAGACCGTTGTGTGCTGCCTGCTTTTCCCTTTCTTCCTAAGTGGCGTATGGCCCGCTGGTAGGTGTAGTAGAGCTGGGGCTATCGCCCCAGCCTTCTTTGGACCCAATGGCGTTGGGTCTTGCCTCGTGGGTTCGATTTTGACTGTAACCCACTCGTGGTTTCCATGGGTACTGCTGATGGAAACGTTCAATGGCGATGCTGGCATTGTTGAAGTTCTCTGCAGGGTACCTAGTTTTGTCGTGTTCTGGTGAGTAGCTGGTCCACTTGGCTCTGTATTGTAGGCGTTTTCGGTGTATGCATGAATCAATGATTTCTTGGAGTTCGTACTTGCTTTCTCCTTCTATCTCGATTGGAGGTAATGGTGATTACTTTTGTAAGGGAAACTGATTATCTTTGGATGGTTCAGGAGTGAGATGTGGCACGTGTTGTGGACCTTTATCTGTTAGGGCAAGGCCAATTTATAGGGACCTCTGCCCACCTTCGTAAGGATCTTGAATGGTCAGATTTTCTTGTAATCCAGCTTCTTGCATGGTCTTGTGGTCCTTAAATTCCTTGGCAGTAACCAGACCATGGGTCACGATTGGTGACTAAACAAGGCAGGATTTCGCATGACTCATAGTTATAGGTAACAGGGTGGTTATATTTCGCACTATGACTCATTAGAAGTCATGGGGTTTCACATAATGCACACTGATGCAATCATTGTTATTTTGTGATTGGTTGATCGTGCGCATGACTCACATTTGTAAGTTATATGATGTAATGATTTAAACACAAGACTCAGACTATGAGTCATGGGTTTCGCGCATGTGACCACTTTAGGGCACATGACTTATTTTATGAGTTATGATTGGTTGGCACGCGGCGCAGTTGACTCAGAGGAGTCAGCTGATGGATTTCATACTATGACTCCCTATGAGTCATAGAGGTCGTGTGACTCACAGGTCTGAGTCAACAGGGTTAGGGTTGAGGGAAGAGTGCCTATATAAGGACCTATAGGCAACCTGTAGTTAGGACTCTTCACGCAACCATCTAAGTTATTTCCTATACAATTACTCTATCTCTTTACCGTTCTATTCCCCTTTTGGCGTTGTGCAATAGGAACCATAGGGTTCAGCTATCAAGACAACGTAGGCATAGGCCTAAGAGCAATAGTGGAAATCCGCCTAGTACTACTCGTTGCAATAGTACTCCTACCCTGGTGGCTGAGATTAGCGCCACGCCCCATACCTGACTATAACAACGGCCCGGTCATATTCATCCAACCCAAAGAGAAGTGGTTACCTGTTGCAAAACCAGCTTACAGCATAGGATTGTAACATTTGGTTGCGTCACCTAAGCAACACCTAACTACAAAACGGCAGACTCTATGGACAACGACATCGACCTTACTGAGGGAGAAATCGATACCTCAACACTTGGCCCGGCACTTGATGAAGCAATTAGCACTAATCTATCTAGAACCCAGTCACAAAGAACCACAAGTCCAGGTCACCTGAGCCTGCCTCACCAACAGGATCTCAGGAACCCGAAACCCCTAGACCAGAAAGGATGTCAGCCTCGGGACCAGCAACTGGCGGTGGTGGAGTAGGAATCCAACTAGCAGGATTTACAACTGCACAGTTCCAAGAAATCCTGACTCTGATAAACAACCAGCGAGAAACAACAAATAACCGGATCAAGGTCGAGAAACCCCCTACCTTCCATGGAACAAGGACCAAACTACGAACCTTATTCGTATAATGCTAATTATACTTTGAAGCGAAACTAGAAACGCCCAGGAAGAATAACCGAACCTGGAAGTCGGGCAACAATATGGAAACCCGAGGCGACCTAAAGGACCTGGATGCTACCAGAAGCCGTCCACGACTAAACCTCTCACGAGCAGAATTAACAAGAAGAAGGGACAACAACCTATGCCTAGAAAGCTCACGACCTGGGCACAGATTCAGTAATTGCCGAAATACAAGAGATGAGAAGATCTATACGAGGCAGTTCAACAGTAAGACCAACAATAATCGCTGGAAACCACGAACCAACCTACACGAAATGGAGATCAGAGAAACACCTGAAGAGACGGGAAACGAACAAAGTCCCCTGTAAGGGATGGGCTGCACGACAACGAAACCAAAACCATCGGAATCGGTAACATCTACAGGGCACTTACAAACACGGAAACATTGGATCAAGAAAAAGACCATGCTATGGTCAAAATACGTTTACAAGGCAAGGACAAGGCAGGCATCATCAACGGCATGATTGACTTGGGAGCTACAGAAAACTTTATCGACTAGGAATTCAGCAACAAACACCTCATATGAACAAAGAAAGCGAAAGAAATACGAGAAATCTACGTTGCGGACGGGGAGCCAAGCGCTATGGGACCAATTAGCCATATAGCGGAAGTACCTATGGATATCGGCAGCCATAGGGAAATGGCAACCTTCTAAATCGCAGATCTACACAACCATGAGGCAGTGGAAGGTCTGCCATGGTTAAGAACACTCAACCACAAGATACATTGGGAAACTAACAAGATCACCTTTGATAGCGAGTGGTGTACTAGAGTATGCCACAAAAGCTCGTCAGCAGTGGACTTAGTCCCTGAATCGGAAGCCCTGGAACAGAACTAGGAGATACAGTTCTCCACGATCCAGGCCAAGGATGTCCAGAACATTAAAATTCTAAGATTGAGCAATACGGCCACAGTCCCTACCCATGGGTCAGCCAAGGCTGAAGGACATGAGCTGTATGCAGACGAGAGAATTGCGATACCAGCAAAAGAACAAGGAATCGTCAATACCGGGTTAGCTATAGGACTACCAGAAGGCACCTATGGGAGGGTGGCTCCACGCAGCGGATGGGCAGTTAAACACCAGCTTACTGTCAATGCGGAAGTAATCGACGGTGACTACACAGGTGAAGTTAACGGGGTCCTGGTCAACCTGGGAACGGATAGTTACACAGTTGAGCCGCGAGACCGCATCGCACAGTTGATATGCAAAAAGATTGTCATAGGACAATGTGAAGAAGTGGAGCTAGTGGCTCCTACTATGAGAAGCGCAGTAGGGTTTGGAAGTACGGACCACAAAAATGCCAAAAGATTGAAATCCACGAGATCTCCGCTACGTTATTCGGCAAGTTCTACCGAAGAGGTGAAGTCACAGGAATCCTCAAGTGGGATTATATAACAAACGAGCCTGCCAGGATTGAAAGGATCAATGTCAGCACTGAATTGGCTATTAAGGCCAAGAAAGGACAAGAAAAGGACACAACCAGAAACATTATGCTAAGGGAATACCACCAGTACCTGGACATGTTCAAGGAAGAGGAAGAAACTTGGCTACTACCCCACCGACCAAAGGTTGACTTGGATATCAACCTCAAAAAAGGAGAAACAGTACCAGCAGGAAGGCTATACCCATTGGGTGAAAAAGAGCAGGAGGAACTGAGACAATACATCAGGTTCAACAAGAACCGGGGCTGGATTCGAGACTCTTATACAAGCGGCGGATCACCGATCCTGTTTGTTAAGAAGAAAGATGGCAAGATAAGGCTATGCGTGGACTACCAAGGGCTCAACGAAGTTACCAAACGAGACCGATATCCCCTACCACTGATTGGAGAAGCCCTCGATAGGCTTAGAGGAGCCAAGGTCTTTACTAAACTAGACATTCGAAACGCATACCACAATATCAGAATCAAACACGTGGAAGAATGGAAAACAACCTTTACCACCAAATACAGCATATACGATAATACGGTCATGCTATTCGAACTCAAAAATGTACCTGCAACGTTTCACCGATGGGTCAATAGGATTCTCAGCAGGTTTCTGGATATCTGTGTATCGTCTATTTGGATAATATTCTGATATATTCAGAGAACATGGAACAACACCGAACCCATATCAGGATGGTTATCGAAGCCTTGATGAAAGAATGGCAGACACTGAAGCCATCGAGGTGCGAATTTCACAAGAAACAAAACGCATACCTAGGCTTCATCATCGACAAGGACGGAGTGAGTGTTGATCCTATCAAAACAAAAGCAATATGGGAATGGAAACCACCCGAAAGCAAGAAAGGAATACAGTGCTGGATGGGATTCTGCAACTTCTACCGACGATTCATAGAAGGGTTTAGCCGTATAGCTAAACCACTCATTCAACTGACGAAGAAGGACTGCAAATGGAACTGAACCGAGAACCAACAAAAAGCAATCGATGAATTGCGCAGGCGACTTACTTCAGCTCCCCGACTGATATACTACGATCAAACCAAGGAAATCATGATCGAGACCGACGTTTCAAAATATGTATGGTCAGGCATTCTATCACAGAAGGGGAGTGATGGAAAATGGAGGCCATTGGCATACCGGTCAAAAACAAGGACGCCCGCGGAATGCAACTACGATATCCATGACAAAGAGCTCTTAGCCATTGTCCAAGCGTTGAAAGAATGGAGAAGATATGCAAAAGGAAGCAGACACCAGGTCCTAGTCCTCACAGACCATAAGAACCTGGTACCATTTACCACGACAAAAGAGCTCAATGACAGACAAATCCGATGGAGCGAGACCCTCAGTCAATACGATATTAAAATACAATACCGACTCGGGAAGGAAGGGGCCAAACCAGATGCCCTTACAAGGAGAGCAGAAGATGTCACTCAAAATAACGACGAAAGGATCCAACAAAAACAAAGTATCCTACTCGCGAAAGAACAATACTTCGAAGCCATGGAAGTGGTCAAGTTTGTCGCTAAAGATTTTGGCATCCAAGAAGCAAGCACAAAAGACAGACAGATAAGAGCAATCCAGGAAGCCCTGAGGAAAGGAGAGAAGGAAATGAAAGGAGTAGCTCTAGGGGCATGTGAATGGAAGGAAGGATGCCTATGGCATCAAGGAAAGATTTTTGTACCAGAACACGTAGAGATCAGAAGCCAAGTCATACGACAAAATCACGATAACCTAGCAGTTGGGCATGGCGGAACCAGCAAAACTACGGAACTACTATCACGACAAAATTATTGGCCAAAGATGCGTGATGACATAAAAAGATATGTCAAGAATTGCGATACATGCCAAATAACGAAAGCGATAAGGCCCGCGCCCTACCGACTACTCTAACCGAACGAGGCGCCACAACGACCATAGAAATCGATTGCAATTGACTTCATCACGGACCTGCCGAAATCAGACGCTTATGACGCCATCCTAGTCGTCATTGACCGCTTGACAAAAATGGGCCATTTCATAGCCTGCAACAAGGATATAAACACCAAAGAATTTGTCAAGATATTCCTACGGGAAATATTCCGACTCCATGGACTACCACCAGATATCATTACCGATAGAGGAACGCTATTTACATTAGACTTGTGGAAAGAGACTACAAAATCCCTTAAAATTGAATGAAGAATGAGCACCGCCTTCCATCCACAAACGGACAAACAAACCGAAAGGAGGAACAGAATACTAGAAAAATACCTAAGGGCCTATGTCAACTATCAGCAAGATAACTGGGCGGAATTACTACCATTAGAGGAATTTGCATACAACAATGGAAGACCGGAAACTATTAAGACCACACCCTTCTACGCCAACTACGGACAACATCCGCAACATGAGGCGATAGGCCACATCATACCAAAGGAAACCACGGAAAAGGAAGAGAAGGGTCAGCTGCAAAGTATCCTACGTCAGGAAATGGTCTGTGCACAATTACCACAAAAAGAAAACTACGATCAACACAGAAAACCCGGTCTGAATCTCCAGTCAGGCAACATGGTCTGGTTACTGCCAAGGAATATAAGGACCACAAGACAATGCAAGAAGCTGAATTACAAGAAAATTAGACCATACAAGATCCTTAAGAAGGTGGGCACAAGTGCCTATAAATTGGCTATGCCCCAACAGATGAAGGTACACAACACCTTCCACATCTCACTCCTCGAAGCATACTAAAACAATCGGTTTCCCTCACAAAGGCAATCACCACCACCTCCAATAGAGATAAAAAGCGAAAGTGAGTACGAACTCGCAGAAATCTTTGATTCGCGCATACACCGAAAACACCTACAATACAGAGCCAAGTGTACCGGATACTCACCAGAACATGACAAAACTTTGTACCCTACGGAGAACTTCAACAATGCCTGCATCGCTATTGAACGTTTCCATCAGCAGTACCCAAGAAATCCCCCAATGGGTTACAGTCAAAATCGAACCCACGAGGCAAGACCCAACGCCATTGGGTCCAGACGAAGGCTGGGGCGATAGCCCCAGGGCTACTACACCTACCAGCCCGCCATACGCTACTCAGGATGAAAGGGAAAAGCAGGCAGCAAACTATGGTCTTTCGTGGACTGGCGGTTACCATGATTACTGCAACACTCATATACGCGATAAGGAAGGCAGCAATTGGTTTCCACGACAGCCCAAGTTGCGCAAACCGCAACAACCAGACAAGGAGACATCCTGGAAAAACTATTTCAAGGACAGTTGTCGTACTCACAGACACAACAATATCGATGCTGGGTTCTACCCAAGACGAACAGGGGAAGCGGCACCCCTTTAGGAAAATAATGCACGTATTAGGAATAGAAAAACAACTGTGACGACACAGTTGAATGGAGAAGGGGGCGAAAAAACTTAAATCGAGACGATCCCCGACGAAGAGAGTTTGCAACGACAGTTGCAAGGGCTACAAGAACAACTGGGCACCGCCGAAGCCACAATCGTGGCACACAGAACCGATATGCGGACATATCAGAGAATGATTGATGACCGGGACCGGACTATTAGGGCGGGACACACGACCTTTAGAGGAAGTCCGGAGGAACTACCAGTCGGCAGAACATCAAGTTCGGAAATTCAAAAAGGAATTGCGCAGGTTTGGAGAAAGCCTGACGAAGATGGGAGGTTAAGCCTGAAGGGACTCAGGCTTAAGGGAGAGAGGAGCTCATGTTACGATTGGTGACTAAGCAAAGCAGGATTTCACATGACTCATAGTTATGAGTCACAAGGTTGTTATATTTTGCACTATGACTTATTAGAAGTCATGGGGTTTCACATGAGGCACAGTGGTGCAATCATTGTTATGTTGTGATTGGTTGATCGTGCGCATGACTCACATTTGTGAGTCATATGAGGTAATGATTTTCGCACGTGACTCACACTATGGGTCATGGGTTTCGCGCATGTGACCACTTTGGGGCACATGACTTATTTTATTAGTTATGATTGGTTGGCACGCGGTGCAGTTGAATCAGAAGAGTCAGCTGATTGATTTCATACTATGACTCACTATGAGGCATAGAGGTCATGTGATTCACACGTATGTCTCATCAGGGTTAGGGTTGAGGGAATAGTGCCTATACAAAGGACCTCTAGTCGACCTGTAGTTAGGACTCTTCACGCAACCATATAAGTTCTTTCCTATACAATTACTTTACATCTTTACCGTTCCATTCCCCTATTGGCGTTGTGCGATAGGAACCATAGGGTTTAGCTATCAAGACAATGTAGGCATAGGCCTAAGAGCAATAGTGGAAATCCGCCTAGTACTACTCGTTGCATTAGTACTCCTACCCTGGTGGCTGAGTTTAGTGTCACGCCCCATACCGAACTATAACAACGGCCCGGTCATATTCATCCAACCCAAAGAGAAGTAGTTACCTGTTGCAAAACCAGCTTACAGCATAGGATCGTAACAATACCTTTAATCTTCAACCTGGTCACCTATTTACATGAAACGCAAGTTCCCTTCCCCCCTGACATACTCCTATGCCCCCACTCGTCTCCTCCTCCTTTGGTCACCCCTACCCCCCAGGGTATCCTTCCCTCCCTCTTTTAACCACACTAAGATCTTACAACCTAGGGTCGTTCCTTACCTGAAGGCTTGGTTTCTGTATGTTTCGTAGGCTGGTTTTTGCTAACTTGAGTTTACCACTCATGATATGTGGACTGTTACATGTCCAGTTGGAGCTTCATGTGTCGATGGTTTCCTTTGTATATAATTTTTGGAATTAATGTTTTTTTTATGCCATAGCTAGCGCTTCATGCAAGGTCTTCTACCTTAACAACCAATATATGGGTATTGTTATGCGAAAAAAGTACAACTTTAAAAATGCTACAAATATAATTGAATTCATATGAAACTTCTCTAGTATGTAGAGTATCCTATTATAGACCTAAAAAATATTTATCAGGAAAATTGAGTTTGCTGTAAGCCAATAAAGTCAATTTTTTAAAATATCAGGTATTTTTTTTATTACATAGATTGATAAAGAAAATCATAATCTATCAGAAAATTATTCATGGTATAAATTCATCAAGAGGTTGTTTTGTTATAAGGAATTCTGTAATTTAGATTTATATTTCTAGATTGTAACAATATTGCTATACCTGGATTGAGGCTAATATCGGCAACTAAACTTATTTGAATGTCTGATACTATGAAAATATTTTTCTAAGTATATAATACCTACTTAAATCTTATATTTAAGAGCATAAAGACGCATCTATTGTTGCAGTTTCCGCTTGCTGGATACAATATCTATACGAAATCTTCGCAAATTTTCTCCTATTCTATTGCTCTTTAAATTCTTTTTGAATATGCTGTTAATATTTAAACATGTATAGTACTACTGATATGAATAGTTGTGAGAATGAATCAGTGTAGGAGTTTAAGGACTCAGATTCAGATGAAAGCATTGAAGTTCATGATGCAGACAATTTACTATCTGGTATGTTGAAAAATACAGTTCTAAATTTTAATAGTAATAATAGAATTTAATAAAGGAGTTGTTTAGATCATGCTGAATTGTCTGTTCGTACAAGAGAATTTTTGAACTCCTGTGACTGTTCAAAATGCTGTACTCAAAAGGCCAGTATTGATGAATGGAAGTAATAGCTTATGCTTCATGATAGACTTCCAAGAAAGCAGAAAAACTGATGATAGTTTACCTTCTATCATTACAATTACTTGTAAGTCAAAGTATATTGCAAATAGGGTATGGAGAATAAAACTAATAGGAATAGTTAAAACAGCCAGATCATCAACAGGTTAGGTACTGTTTCCATTTATGGTAATGTATGTCAAAAGACATTTTGCAGCTCTTGGGGAATGAAGAGAAGAGTGGTGGCTGTAATTTTGTACCACCTGTGTGATACTCGAATACTAGTACTTAAGGTACATAGCAATCAAGGCAAAAGGCCTCATAATCAGATTGCAGAGTCTGTAGTACTTGAATTAGAATAATTTCTAATGAATATCAAGAGTGAAGAATGTGAGTCAATTGCAACTCGTGTGTTTAAAAGGTCCTTGAAAAATGGGAAGGCTGTATGGTATATGGAGGTAGAACATACCATATTACTACCATCCCATCTATCATATCAGGTTTTATATTATAGGTATATTACGGAGATGCTTGAAGAAAATCAACAACAGGTACACTCTTTTGAGTTCTTTTACAAGTATTGGAAAACTCAGAAGATTTTTCACTTTATAAAAATTTGTATGGTATACAAGAATACCTGTGATGAATGCACAATAGTGAAAAATAACTGCAAGGTCGAGTCAGATGCCATCCTACAAGGGTTATTAGGTACAGAGTTAGAGGAAGATTGTGGTGATAATTCAGAAGGGAATAGAATTAAAGGCTTAAAGCAGCTAGAAATTTATCGCAGAGAGTATCGAGCATGTAGGGGTAAGTATGAGGAAGATATCAAAGCATCTACTGTGGCTGAATCACAGGTAAGTTGCTTTTCCTTTAATTTCCAACAGGTAGCAGAAATTCCCAGTATTCCCCAACAGCCCTCGGAGTGGTACTATAGGTCACCATTCAAGCCATATGTTTTAGGAATTGTTGATGAAAGTACTGAACAGCATTATCATACTATGCATACTGAAGGGCAGCAAGGAAAAGGAGCCAATCAGGTGGTATCTTTATTGCATATGTTTCTGTCATTAATTCAGAATCAGAAACCGAATGTGCAATTATGGGCAGATAATTGTGGTGGACAAAATAAAAACTAAACAATATTATAGTACCTTTGTTAGATAGTTCTAACTCAGGATATTAACACAATTACCCTTAGCTTTTGAATCAAGGGACATACCCGTAATAGTGTAGATCGTGGATTTGGCACTGTAAAGCAAAAGGCTAATAGAACCGAGGTCTGAACTCCAGAACACTATGCTTCTCTAGTTGATACTGCAGACAAGTCTGGCAAAATCAAAGCAATAAGACTATTTGATGACACACCAGCAAGTTTCTTCCACAATCGGGATCAAGCCTTGTCAACTTATTTCAAGGTGCCTAAAGTTATTCAGAGTTTTCAATTCTTTCATATTACTAAGACAACTCCAGGGATTGTTGAAGCATGCAGATTACCTGATGAACAATGGGTTAAGTTTGACTTGTGTAAAAAGGAGTTTTCTTTGCCTTCATATCTAACAATCTCCCCTTTAGCAATATCTGACACTGGCTTAAATGAAGAGAAGCGTCATGATCTCTGGCATAAGTATTCCAAATATGTTCCCTCTCAGTACAAAACTCAATGGCTCTATTCAAAACCAACAGATATTCTAAAATCTGCAGTTTGTGAGAAGAAAAATCTGCGTACACAAAGTGCTAAAGTACCTAAAGGTCCCCCGACTAATTCCGCATTGCTGAGACAGAATGAAGAAGATAGTATTGGTAAGTTCAATACTCAGTCTATATTACTAAAATTCACTTTGATTTACAATAACTAACTTTTATAATAGTTAAACAAAGGTCTTTAAGTCAAAAGGAAAGGGAGATTGACCTAGACCAAGAGGATCATAGAGTAACAATAGCAGTTGTATCAAATTCTGTATCAGTAAAACAGGGTCAACGTGGACGCCTACCAGGATCTAAAAACAAAAAAAGAAAAGGTGAAGGAAATTTACAATCTTAATACTTATTACTATCAAGTTATTATCTGTTAAAAATAGTGTAATTTTTAATTTTTAATTTTTAATTTTTACCTTACTTTTTCATCATTACTGTATAAAACAATAGAATTTAAACCTTTTTATTATATTTAAAGACAGATTGAAATACTGGTTGTGCTGCTATTAGACAATTTGCCTCAGAAATTGTTTTTTCATTTTTCACCTTTTTTTCCTGGTTGCTATGCAAACTTTAAAGCCATATAACTCTAGTGTTGCAAAAATGCAACAGTACATTTTTCGCATAACAACACGCAAATTAAAAAAACAACCTGAAAATGGGAAAAAAGCTTACGCTGAAGAAAAGGTTGGGCACACAAATTGGGTAGAAGCTCATAAAGGAATCCCTAAGGACAAAATTGAAGAGTGAAAGAAAGCCAACCAATTCACCCATTGCCCTTTGGCCAACCATATTTGGAAGTTTTGTAGGAAATAGGCACAGGTATCGGTTATAGGACAGAAATGGGGAAATTTCAAACCCCAATATCGACGACCCGTGGCACCAATAGCTGCAAAGGGGCAAACGACACTGACAACCAGGGTAAACCAGGTCAACCACCCCATAATTCAGACTCTGGATGAGATAGAGCAAACCTGAATAAGGTTTTCAGGCACTGGGAGCGACGGCGACCAGGGACTCAGTTACGGACCCCTTACCAAAACTGAAATCAACAAGGGGGCTCGACCTGACTAAGGTCCTTTTAACAGTTATTCCCACTTCTCCATTGGAAATTCAAAGCCAAGCGAGAATCACGAAAAGCAATCCTGACCTACTGCAGAAAAATAAACATAAGTATGATAGGCGTGGTAGAAGCGATTAACGTGGACGGCAGCTCATGGTAGTCCAGGGCTATCTCTGAGAACCTGACACTCTAAAAGAAGAAACTGAGAGGCAATATTTGGTGTATAACGGACCTCAGTACTGAAGATGGTTAATTAAATCCGTATCCATATGAAGGCCTAAATCCTTACCTGAGATTCACGCAACAGTGGACATGCCAGTGCTGACAAGGGACTATTTAAGAAACACAAGAGGAAATAAGTCTAGCCTGGATCATGATAAAGATTCCAGGAACGAAAATATATAACAGGTCGGCTGGACAACAAAATAATTGACTAATGGAACAGGATTCCTGACATCAAGATTAAGGGAGTTGGAAGAGAATCAGAAACTAAAGCTAACTGGTACACACACTAAATGGGGAGAGGTAAATCCTTCTGGAACCTGGACTTAGGCTTTGTATACAGGTCAGGCCAGATAGATTCAGGAGGAAATCAAGGCGATGCGTGAAGTATCCCCTCAGCACTAGAAAGCTGACTATCACCTAATGATACAAGTTCGGCTCCAGTAGGGCAGGGCAAAATGTAGGTGTATAGGACCCCTTCTGCAAGGGGTAAAGACCGCTGGTAGTGGGCTGGCCAGTACACCAAAGACAGAGATTTTAGTTTGTCATAGGTGTCTGCAATAGGCGAAACTGTGCGGGCATGGTAACAAACACCCTAGTTTCTAAAACAATAAAGATATCATAAAAGAGACCTGCACAGGCCCTAAGAGGCCATAACAAAAGAAACAAAACAGAAGCACTAGTCCCGCCATATTATTCATGCCCAGAAGGCAGGGCTACCATTGAGCCCAAGGGAGAACGGATCCAAATTCAGGTATTATTAGACTGGGTATCTAAAATACTCCTAATCAACCTAAAACTGGTTAACAAATATGGCTTACCATACCGCACATGCACACATAGCTTGGACATTTATGCCTTCCAGGGAACAACAGCATCAAATGGGGGGAAACACTATAAATATCTTATCCTGTTAGAAATCGGGACTAATTCCCACCAATCTCAAATATCATGCGAAATTATCAACGCTGGCAAATATGACCTTATCATCCGGTTTGGCTGCTGGGATACAGAACATCCCATCAGGTTCATTGAGGTTCCGCAAAAATAGAGATTTAAAGATGAAAAATGTCGTAGTCATGTTCACGATGAAGGCATAGAACTGCCATTTGAAGGGGACGTAACTGTGGCCAATTATCCAGAGGTCCGGTATATCGGAAGAATCAAGGGTGTATCTCTTTCCCTACCATATGCGACTAAATTCCCGCAAATACCTCTGGTATACCAGGAATTCAAAAAAATGTTTTTGCTCTAGAAACAGCAGAGAAACTAGCAGGAAGAAGAACTTTCGTTATCGCCATTGATTTAATACCCGGTGCCGTACAGCCATGGGGCCCAATATATCCTATGTCAGCCTACTAGCTAGATTCGCTAAGCAAATACCTGAAGAAAATGCCGGATTAGGGGAAAATCGTGCAAAGCTAATATCCAGCAGGGGTACCATAATTATTTGTTTCAAAAACTGGACGGGTCAATGAGGCTCTGTATAGATTACCGACACTTAACTTAACTCACAGAGGTGAACAAATACCCATTACCACTTATGAGCGAACTCCAAGACCAACTGGCAGGGGCCAAAATATTCACTCAAAATGACTCACAAGATGTCAATCACCTCCCAAGAATAAAAGAAGGCCATGGGTGTAAAACAGCATTTCGGACCCGATATGGCCACTTTGAATATAAACTAATACCATTCGGGCTAGTAAATGCACCAGCCACCTTTCAGGCCATGATTAACAAATTTCTACTAGAGTCTTTGGACCATGGGGTGGTGGTATACCATGAGGATTTCCTGATCTACTCCTAAATGGAAATAGAACACTTTAACTTGGTCAAGAAGATCCTTTCACCCATGGAAGAATATAATCCAGCGGTGTTAACCACCAAGTCGGTTATTCACATAAAGACAGTAGAGTTTTTGAGTTATATTGTAGCAATCGATGCTGTAATCATGTATGAAAGAAAGGTTGAAAGCATTAAAAATTGGAAGGCACCAAGGTAAATGAAAGAGGTATAAATATTTATTGGATTTGCCAATTTTTACCGAGTTTCATTAAGGATTTCTCTAAAATTTGCAAACTAATTATCAAAACGTTAAAGGGCGACTCCAGAAAATTTAGCTTGGAGTAGGAACAAGATGGGGCATTTGAGGAACTTAAATGAAGATTCATCTCAGGCCCAATACCCTATCATTTTTACGCTGACAGAGAAACAATAGTGGAAACCGATGGTAGCGATTTCACACTAGGATGCATCCTATCACAGTTTACGCACACAAAGCTACATCACTTGACTTTTGACTCACGAAAATTGAGCCCAGCGGAGCAAAAGTATGAGATCCATGTTAAAGAAGTATTACTGATTCTGGAAGCCTTAAAAGAATCGGAACAGTACCTGGTGGGAACAGAAAATCCAGTGACTGTTTATACTGATCATCAAAATGTAGAGAATTTCCTTACAACCAAGGTATGGAATCAGCGACAGATATGATAGGCCTAACAACTGGTGAACTACAATTTCAAATTTTTAAATCGACCAGGAAAGCGTTGGGAAAAGCCCGATGTATTGTGCTGATATCTGGAGTACCGTTCAGAGGATGGATCTGCGCATAGCAAACAGTCAATACTCTAGGTTCACAATATCAAATCACCTGGGTGTAGTTTAACCATCCAGACAGGAAAGAAAACTTTGGTGGCACAGAAACTAAAGGTTGCTTGCGGATAAAATTGCTATCACCAAAGGCTTGAATGCCTACCAAAGGGTTCTGGCTAGCTGCCGGACATGACCTGTTTGTAGTAGAGGATTTCGTAATCCCAGCCAAAGGAAAATGGCTGATAGAGTCTAGAATTGCTGTTTGATTACTATCAGGAACCTATGGGTGCTTAGCACCGCCAAGTAGAATGGTAGCCAAATACAGGAAATCTATTTGCGGCAGAGTAATCGACACAGACAATATGGTGGAACTCAAGGTTATCATAATGAACAATGGAAATCAAGATGGCCAGGTCCAAAAAGGGTACCGAATAGCACTAATGATCATTGAGAATATACACATAGTAGGGGCGATGGAAGTTGACGGACTTGCAGACACTGCAAAAGGCAAAGGTGGATTTGGAAGTACGGATCTCTCACCAAGACAATCAACTGCAACAAAGACTTAGGTAGTGGTTGCATACTTACAAGCGGACCACTCCAAAAATGAGTTTCTTGTGGAAATAGACAATCAAGCGAGACAAGATTAAAGGATACTCCAAATGTCTAATGAAATAATGTCCAAGTTCGATATAAGGAAATATGACCTGACATTATTAAGAACCATTGAAAAGGCAGGCCAGAACGATCAAGACTGGCTGGAACGAAAGCAGGAATTAGAAACATTAACAATTGAGCGCATACTACAAAGTTACTGGGCAGTAACGGAAGGACTGATCTACTATAAGAATCTCCTATACATTTTAGAAAATGAACACCTAGAGACAACCATAGCTAAAGGTTCATACGACTCTAAGGTAGCCAGACACTTTGGACTGGAAATGACTTTGGAAATAGTTACCAGGGACATTTACTAGAAAGGGTTGACTGTGTGGATCAAGGACTACCTATAGTTATGTGATCAATGTCAATATAATAAATCTCCAAGACATGCGCAGTTCAGTCTGCTACAGCCCCTAGAAGTTCCGTTCGCTGCTTGGTTATGCATATTAACTGCCTTAAGTACACAACTACCATAGTCACAAGGAAGAACATCAATAATGGTTATCTTGAATCAGTTTACAAAGATGACTCACTTCATAGGTCTGGAAAATAATGCAAGCGCATAGGATGTTGCAACGGTATTGTTGCGAGAAGTCTGATAGCTAGATGGACTTCCAGCCGAAATCATCTCCAACATGGATGTAAAGTTCTCAGGAGAATTCTAGAAATCCCTATGCAAAGCTTAGGGATAAAATGCAAGATGTTAACCGCATACCACCCACCAACTGATGGACAAACGGAAAGGACCACCAAGTCCTGGAAGGATACCTCAGGAACTTTGTCAATTATGATCAAATGGATTAGTACCAGTTGTTACTACTGGCCAAGCACGCGTACAACAACTCTGTCACAAACACTTATAGTATGTTACTATTTTACGCCAACAATGGGTTCCACCTACAACCAGAATAGATGAAGGAATGCGAAGCCCAAAATCCAGGCACCCAGTTATATGCGCACTAGATGCAAACAACACATCTAAAGGCCAGAGAAGCATTAGAACAAATACAGGAAAATATGAGCAAATATTATAACCGTAAGACGAAGCAGCAACCTGAGATCAAAATAAGGGACCAGGTCCTGCTAAATGCAAAAAACATCTGCACTAATCGACCTTCGAAGATGCTTAGTCCAAAACTATATTGCCTATTTAAGGTATTGGAAAAATGGGGAGCACGCGCATACAAACTAGAAATATCTCAGAGATGGAAAATCTATGCAATATTTCATGTATTCTGGTTGGAAACCTATCAAAAGTCCAACCGACCAGTGAGAGAACAACCTCCCTGCGAGCTGGAGGAAATTGATTTAGATCTTGAAAGCGAGATCCAAAGAATCGTAAAGAGTGAAATAATCTCTTATACCCGGCGGATGGGAGGACGTAACAGGCAAATACAGGAGTTACACTACTTTATGAAGTGGACAGGGTGTTCAGAAGATGAACACACCAGGGAGCCACCAGATCATTTGGAACATGTGTAGGAATTGGTGGAGGCATTTCATAGGGAGAATCTGGATATGCCAAAGGGGGCGGATGTTGATTGACAACGAAAAGGTTTTACTAGTGTGCCTAGGCAAACGCAGTAGGTTTTTTGCCCTACTAAGTACAGTTCAAAAAAGGGACATATATTAGTGCTTTTTTAGTTTTTATGTTAATTTTGTTGGTTATGATAGGAGAGGGTAACCTTTGGGAAAGCCGATTCGAGATGACCTCTTTTGGTTTGAGCTCATGATAGGCACATGAGTAGAAGGTACTCGAATACAGCACTGATTCATACGAAAATTCGGCTGAGATATAACTCATACCCCTCCAGCCCCCTTGTTGGGCCCGCAAGTCCCCTGCGCCGCCTTTGGTAAAAAGGTGTCCCGTTACCCATAAAAGCGAAAATTGGCGCCCCTCTTTTAACACCATACACTACATCGCCGTCAATCCGACAGGATGATGTAACTGGGTAGAAGAAGAGGGAGACTTGGACGAACCAGTGCAACTAGAATCAAGTCCATAGGATCCAAGTCAGCAGAGCTATGGCCCATCCCATACAGCCTTCACTGGAATGGAACAAAGGTGACGGGACACTCCACGCAAAAATGAGAATATGATAAGTGGGCTCAATAAGAAACATGCGGACCCACTCAGACCCTGGAAACATGCCTATCTTAGTCTAAGGACCTATCGTAACAGGTTGATAAGGAGAGGCATAGCAATATGGTCTGGTATTGGATATGTTGTAAGTCTTAAGTTATCCTGAAAGCCATTTACAAGACACCGGGAAGCCTGTAGTATCCTGATAGGTCACCAGCCAAGTTGGCCACTAGGAGTTCTAAGAAACTATTGGTTAATTCCACAATAGACTACTTAAGTTGAAGCGGAAGGATGAGGAACGGCATCTCCGACTGATATAAGGTTCATACTATCAGGGAATAAAGTAGCTCAGACATGTCGATTAGCTGCGGGGGAAATAATATTCTCAGGGTCAAAAGGGTCTAGCACTTAGGATTGACTGAAGAAAATAGTTGGAAGCGTATTAAAATATAAAAGTTAGAAGTAGTCCGCGAACACTCAGACGCTAGATATAAATATTGAAGTGCCTACTAAGCTTTTGCCTTCATCAAGCAACTCTGAAGACACCTTATCAATATTATAGGTTTTACTCAAAATCTTAACCTACGATCCTTCCTAGACACTCTCCGTTTACAAAAAAAAATTTAAGCCTTGTCAGATTCCCTTGCCCTGAGAATCGACTACCCATAACAGACGTAGTGGAATGCTTATGTGAGAACTGGGGTAGGACAGGTTGAAAGGTTGTGATGTACTATAAACCGAGACGGACTGGAATGAAGTGTACGGATGCAAGTGACCAAATCCATACAGTATGTAAAGCAAATGATCGAAGCAGCTATTAGAGAGCAAATCTGGAGACATAGGACACACTGGGCATGGCAGAAATATCAGCTGTATCTTGACGTAATGCTTGTACATTTACCACAGCATCCTTTTATCACATACTTGTCTTCCCTGTTACAGTATATTCTCATAATATTATGTGGACATCTGAATCTTCCAGTACCTGTAGTTCCTTACTGTTGTGTTCCCCTATTCTTTATCTTATTAAACTAGTTATTTGAATACTAACAATATTTACCAAAATAGTACCTGTCATTTTTAATAATGTATCTCTCCTTCTCAACCAAGAATACTCTTTGATATTGAATATTATAGTTGGAGAATATTAATTGGTTTCCCTGGGTACTGATTGTGGTTACTGGACAGCTTATTATGAATTACATATATAATTGTATTTTCGAGACAATTTTAATTTCCTTAGAGTCCTGTAGAGTGGACAATTACATATAGCTGTTGTGCTATCTCCTCTGGCTAGTCCAAGGAGGGATGAAAAGCGATGAGTTATTTTACTTCTTATATGAATGTGATATCCATAACATATAGGTATCTCTGTCTCACTGAATAATCTGAAATTGTCTGTATGGGCAGACTGTCTCTAAATATTTCTAGTATGATCACAGTGTCAGTAATCTGTACTGCTTATCTACCCATACCTTACATACATTGTAGTTAGTCTTGAGAGATTTCCTGTATGGAGGAAGAAAGAAGGATGTATGCTTAGAATCTGTGCTTGAGTCCACTAATCATATAGTTCCCTGAGGATACCTCATATATAATGAATTTATTAAGGGCTGTTTCTGTTACAGGGTAGCAAATTCAGTACTACTGAAGTGTCTTGGCCATGCTGGTATTGACAAAATCGGAAAACTAGCAGTAAAGCTTGGGAAAAACTATGATAAAAGGTAAAAGGTTCTTGAAGGTTTAATAACTTGTTATATTGTTAAGGGCTCTTCTCCATTACTTGATGATCCCTTAACAACATAGTTTTTTTTTTTTATTATCTCATATATTAATTGTTAGGGTAAAAGAACCTGCATGGAGCTCTAGCTATGGTAAAAACAAAACCTTAATTCCAATCAAACATCCTCCACGTCTCCAGGGATCAAAACCTGTACTCCATGGACCCTCTGGTATGGGCCTAAGCACACATCTCACCTCCAAGCAAACAAACCATCAGCTGGCTAAAGAGACAATAGGTTGAAAGTGAGAAGCAGGAAAGCAGGAAAGCATAAGAAAAATCCTTGACAAAACCTACTTCAGATGAGAAATTAGCTACTACTTTACACCTATAAGGGCGCCAGCAGGTAGATGATGGGCCTAGGATTCTGAGGTAACCAACGGCATTAACACATATCCAAGAGACAGTGCTATACTAGGATCAGGCGTAACTGCAATCAATATGACTGTGAGCAATAGTCGTAAAGACTGGACGTCGTAAGGTACCAGCTGAAGATGGGAGGAGCAGTGGAGTGCCAGCAATCGTTAAGGCAGTAAGGTGCCAGATTCAAGGAGTGAGAGCAGTAGTGGGCCTACTGATTCACCATGAGAAGAGGTGGGAGGAGCAGAGGACAAGGAGGGGTAGACCCAATTATCAGGGACAGAACAGTGTACATACCCATCTAGGCAGTTCTCCAAGGACAGAGAGTATAGGAATCAACCATTGGACTGCAAGGTGACTGTAGGCCTATAGGGAGTTTCCTCCTACTGCAAGAGTTTCTCCCAGCTGGAAGAAGGTAGGGTGTTGCCCTATGTGCAAATGTTAAGCGAGGTAGAGCAAACAAGCTAATGGAGGCGAAACAAGAGTGGGAAAAGTAGTAGTTAGTCGCAAAGGGGTAGACCCTAATGAGTTTGGGAAGGGGAGATGGAGGTTAGCAAGTTCCAACCCCATGGCATGGCCAGAGGGGATGGGAACCTGCTTGTTCGAGTTTGTGATAAATTTTCGTCGTTTTGAGATTTCAATAGTCATGTATGTAACGGAGACTAAGGATGTCCCTTAACAAAGTGGAGGGTTTTTTTTTTACTTTTTTTTTTTTTGATTATCTTATATATTTGCTGTTAACGTTCAGGAACCTACATTGAGTGCTAGCTATGGCATAAACGTAACAGTAATATCAAATGTGCAAAACAAAAGCAACAACAGCATAGGTTTTACCCTTGTGATGACCATACTGTGACTGCACCCCAAAATGGTGAATAATTCAAGGAGTATGGAATCAAATAAAATCATTTATATCATAACCGCAAGGAAGGATATAACCACGAAAGAAAAGCCTCTCAGACTTAGTCAATAGCTGGAGGTGGAGGAGGCAACCATAGGAAAACCACTCACAGGGTGGGTGGGAGGATTGTCTGTATCGCACAGATGAGAAAGGCATGACCTAGAATCATATCTAGGTCAGTCTAAAGTGGAGAGGCAAGTCATATCGAGGACAGCCTTGGAAGGTAAAGCTGGTGTACCTGAGACTTGGAGGTGCAGAGGTGAATTGCATGCTCAAAGGTTTCATCCCTTGAGTCACAGGGAGGGCAGGTGGGGGAGCGATTGGAATCCCTCCATGAGGGTTGCAAACAAGATAACACTTGCCAGTACGTATCTGGTGTATTCTCCCAGGTATAAAGCGGTCGAGGCCCATGAATGGATGTGGGAGGAGGGACAGCTTGTACTGGTAGTAAGTGAGGGTTGGTAACTAAAGTGTTTAATCAGCGAGGAGGTCCTTTCTGCAGTTATCTTTGATCAGTTTGTAGGAGATGGCACATGGGATTGGAAGAGGGGGGGCAGAGACTGTACATGGTAGAAGGTGAGAATTGATCTGTATGAGTTTGAAGCTGCCCTGTATCACCTTGACCAAGAGGTAGCATCTCCCATCGATGGGGAGGTAGGAGCGTTTGGTGGGAAAGGGCCTTAGTTTGTCCCAGCGGAGAGGGAAATAGTTTGCCCTGAGGCCATGAGAGATTGGGCGGGAGGAGTCAACTGGCATAATAGTAGAGAAAGATAGAATAAAAGGAGGCAGCCGGGCTGTAGCCTGGTTGATCTTGAGAGGGGAGCAGACAAGCTGTAGTGCAGCCATCCTGCCGCATTGGGGGAGTTGCAAGTTCAGAGATGGGAGTCAAGCCTCTTGGGGTCGGATAGATACTAGAGTTGATGAGAAACAGTTGGTGACCCACCACTGGACCTTGCTCCAAAAGACCTCTATTTTCCCCATCATGGCAGTGTTGGCGATGAGGAGGTCAGCTGAATATCAGTGGTTAGGTAGGAGACGCCCCATTGCCAACCGGCAGTTGAGGTATGGGACTATACCGATCGCCGAAGGAGAGAGTTACCTTATAAGACTTAAAGCCGCTTGTGTAAGGGCTAGCATCTTAAGGAAGTTAGTATAGGTTTCCATCGAGTAGGAGAACAAGTATCCTAGTTATCGGACTATGGAAGAAGGTTGGAAGAGACTCCCATCGAGAGAAACAGTAGCCAGTAAGGTGGTAGAGCAACTCCGTGGAGTAGGCCAGTCGAAGATTTCAGTTTTAGGGAAGGAGAAGGAAACTGTGAGTGGTGTGGCCTTCGTGCAGAGGCAAGTAGAGCAATGTTGAAGAATCTGTGTATTCCTCCGGTATCACCTAGACCCAACAGTAACAGTAAAATCTTCAACATTGGAAAACATAATCCCTTTAGATATGGACAATTTTAGGGAAGATACATAAATAAAAAATAACAATGGAAAGATAAGTGAGCCCTGGGGGGCACCTACTTGAACAGGCAAGAAAATATTAGGGGAACCCTGAAATATCAGGTGGCATTTGTCGTAAGTCAAAAAGAACGAACCTAAGAAACCATATCGCGAGATACGGCCTTGGCGCGGAGAAGGGAAGATAAACAACTATAGGAAATATTATCAAAGCCACCTTGAATGTCAAGCAAGAGGGTAATGGTCTTGAGGCCAGCACGCTGCAGTATGCAGACTTTATATGTAAAGGCAGTGCATGAGTCGAAGGTACTTAGTCCAGGAAGTGACCACCATTGGTGTAGGTAGATGAGGCTCACAGTGTAGGCCTTTAGCGATAGGCAGGTTGCCATTATCCTTTCCAGAATCTGCAAGATAGTTTCTAGAAGGCCAATGACTTGGAAGGAGCACAGGGAGTAGTAGTTAGATTTACCATGTTTGGAAAGGACAATGCAGTTTGCTTTTTTGAGAGAGGGGCAGTGGAAACTATAGTTTAAGAGGGAACCTAGGAGGGAGGTAAGGAAGGTGGTGGTGATGTAGTTGATCCTCTTCGACATGCCATACGGGATCAGGTCAGGGCCAGTAGCAGAGGTCTCGGAGAACTTGCGCGGGGCAAGGGAGACTTCCAGTTTCTGAAGTGGCATGAAATCAACAAAGGGTAGCAGGATAAACGGCAAGGGTTTTGGGTATTTTGGCAAGAAAAAATCATGCAAAAGGGAGGTGTTGACTTCCAGGGGTGTCCTGGCATTGGAAAAGGAGGGGAACTGGTACGTTAGGCATCCGCTAGCCATCTGACAGGAAGCCCATACTGACATTGGGTTCAGGGAGGCGAGGAACAGGTTCCAGTATGATGCCTTAGCTTTTTTATAGCCTTGAAATAAGCAAGGCAGGAGGCACGGGCACTGACCCCGACGGTCATGGAGGGGGACATGCATGATATCCTTGCCTCTGTATTGAAAGCTTAGTGGAGCTGTGATAACTCAGCTGTCCACCATAGCTTTGACCTGATGCATATATCCTTGTTTGGCGTGTGTAGGGCTAGGAGGAAGGTGCGGGTGCTGAAGTGGCGGTCGAACCAGGCACTAAGTGAGGCTGAGGTCGGAAGCAGGGGAGGTGCTGGGACAGATAGATCCGTGATAAGAGGGGAGAGATTGTGCCAATTGGTTTTGGTCCAGTTAGGGGTGGGGTTAGCATGGCGAAGAAAGGATGTCAAAAAGGTGATGGTGAGTGGGACGTAGGCTGAGCCGGTCAGCTGGAGGGAGACACCCCATGAACTAACAAACGGGGCAAGGGCGGAATTTGCAAAGGCAAGGTCCAAGACTACTGGTCTGGTTGTGCCATCGAAGGGAATTCTTGTAAATACGCCTGGTGCTTTTAGAAGTAAATAACCTAGATCTGAGGCGAGGTCAAAATAGTGGTGAGATAAGTTATATTAATTATCTGTAAGGACCTGTAGGGGGTCAGGAAGTGAATGGTGGATATTAATATCCCCAAGGTGTAGGGTAGGTAGGCATGTTCACCAAATAAGAAGGGTGTGGTGATTGTGCGGAGGTGGGATTAGCACCCAGTGGTGGAGTATGTATTGTAATAATGAAAGGCCCGATGAGCTGAATTAAACTCGCCTGAGGGTGTGTGAATATCAATTGTCGTTAAACCCAGCCAGTGGAAAAACCCTGTCAGCAATGCAAAAACTTGCATGAAATCAAGCAGAGCACAAATGGCAATCCTAGGTTTGGCACCGTTAGCAGTAGGTAGAGTAAACAATTTGGAAGAGGATAATATTGGTAGCCGGCCTTTAAAGACTGAAGCATCTTGCAGGGCAACCAAGGGTGGGGGGTGGGCATAGTCTTAAGGCTATGGAAGAAGGAAAGAAACAAATTCCAGCTCCCAGGACAGTTGAGCAGAATAAGGGTGAGGGTAGTGCCTGGCGCCTGCGTCACAGAAGGAGGGTACGGTGGGGGAACTTATTAGTGGGGGAAGCCCCATGGGCTATGAGTGTGGGTGGAACTGGATAGCCAGGTGGTTACGTGTGCAACAGACTTGTGGCAAGGGTCAGCTGGGTCGCCTGAAGGTGGAAGTGGCTGTCGGGGGTGGTGTGATCTATAGCGGCAGTGGTTGGGGAAGGAGTCCTGGAAGGGTCAGGTAGTGGGGTTGGCTATTGATCGATGTTGTCATCCGGTTCTTGTGCATTCGCAGGCCCAGATGGGGAATCATCATCTGTGGGAGAGAGGGTGCGTGATGGGCAGGAATAGTCTGTAGCAAGATGGGCTCCTCCACAACTAGAGCACATATCGGGGGATGTGGGACAACACCCAGGAACAGACTTGGTGTTTTCGCCATTGGGGCATGTGGGTTTGAGGCAGGGGTGAGCCACTCGCGTTTGTGCCAGAGTTGAAGAGGGCAAGTGGGGGTTGTAGCGTTCCACATGGTTTGAGGGGTGGACATAGAGCCATCACTTCCATCATGGCACAAATATACTATCGGAGTGGGCATTTGCAACTTCGTGCGGATGGGTGAAAAGGAAGAGGGTATAGCTAAGCCTATTGACATCATCAGGGGTCATGGTGACTACAACAGACGTATTGATCTTGGTGGCTCAGATATCAAGGTCAGAGTGGAGGAAGTCTGCTGAGTAGATGGCGACGTTAGTTGCATTGTGGACTGACTCAGAGAGGGCTGGGAAAAGGTCCACTTGGTCCACTGAGAGGTAGACTATAGATAGACTATGGATAACCAATTAGACCTCATTTGAGGCAGGGCGAAAGGGGCGGTAAGGGTTGTTCCCGACTGCGAAAGCTTGGTTAAGACAGTTAGTCATAGCTTCATAGTAAGGGAGAGTAGGCAGAGGAGGCAGTGTGTGGGTTGGTGGCCTGGAAGGTTAGTGAGCCTTTAGAATTGACTTATGCGCAAAAGGAGAGAGGAAAGTGGCACTTGGCCTGCCGGATGATGGCAGCCATTAGCTCAGGGTAGTAGCAGGCATTAGGTCAACCTCTGCGTAAGGTGTGGGAGAGGTAAGAGCGATGAAGAACTTGAACTCCGTGGTGGGCAATGGTGCCAGCCCACGAGACTGAGGGCTGCTATTATTGGACTCTGCGACTTTTGCCTCTGTGTTTGGTTTCTTCTCTTTGCGTTTGGCTTTGGATGCAGATGACAGGATAGCTGCTAGTGCAGCATTGGACTTGTTGGCAGGGTGGGACAGGGTACGGGCGTGATAGGTGTTTGAGGATGACAGGGTTGAACGAAACTCAGTTAGGATACGGTATTTGGCAGTCCTGTACTCTTGGGCTTATCTCGAGCCAGAGTGGTGGACAGAGTGTGCACCTGGGTTGCCATACCACTGTTTTTCAATAGTGTCATAGCAGGTGAGGTTAGGGTCGGGGCCTTGATTTGCTTTTTATGAAGATTGGAGTTCGGTGTTGGGATGAGACCTAGGTCGCGCCGGACGGACGCAAGAAGGACGGCCAGAGGAAAAGCGGGCTGTCTAACAGTGGATCCTGCCATGAAGCGAAGGACTAGGTCTCTGACTGTGGCCTCCAAGGTGGAAATAGGGGGCGGGGAGGTAGTAGAAGGAGGGGCAAGGGCAGAGATAGCAGAGGAGATCTCATCCACATATGCGGTTAGCGTGGCAAGTGGGCTAACAACCTTTTTTATTCCGGAGTGGGCAGTGCACAGGATTGGGATAATGGTGGCCTCCCCATCAATTATATTATAGAGAAAAGAGTTGTCTAGAGCAGCTAAGGACTAAGTGGAAAGGGTAAACTGGGTGACTATAGAGACTAGGAGGTTCTAGATAGCAATCAGGTGGTCCGGGAGAGGCCAATGGATGCTGGCGCAATAGGAGTAGGCTGAGTAGGGGGATTTGTAGTGCTGGGTTTGCGAGGATGACCTGGAGGGGTCTGTGGAAGCAGTAGCCATCACTGTTATACAAGGAGTGGGGCAGTGTCACTAAAGAGTGAAGCTTAAGCGAAGGGCAAGATTTGGTGTGTCGTGGATGTTGCCACACAAAAAGCTCAATTTTGATTGGCTAAAAAGGGCAATAATATCAACCTGGGGGAAAATACAGTGTCTGGTATGTGTCCTATAACTATTGGGATTTTTGTTATTTTGATTATCTCATATATTTGTTGTTAAGCTACAAGAATGTGCATGGAGTGCTAGCTATGGCAAAAACAAAACCTTAATTCCAATTAACATCCTCTGCGTCTCCTGGGATCAAAACCTGTACTCTTAGGACCCTCTGGCATGGACCTAACTACACCTCTCGCCTACAGGCAAACAAACACCCTGCGGGCTAAAGAGATAACAGGTTGGAAGTAAGGAGCAAGAATGCAGGAAAGCATAAGGAAAACCTTCAATGAAAATTGCTACAGATAAGGAGAAATTAGCAACTACCTTACACCTATAAGGGCGCCGGCAGGTCGATGATCGACCTGGGATTCTGTGGTAACCAAGGGCATTAACATAAGTCCCAGAGAGTGGGCAATACTTGGAATAGGCATAACTAAAGGCAGATTTGACTGTGGGCAAGAGTCATAGAGAGGGGAGGTAGTAAGGTACCAGCTAAGAGGAGAGGAGCAGTAAGGTGCCAGCTGAAGAGAAGGGGGAGCAGAATGGTGCCAGCAGATCCAACTTGAGGAGTGGAGAAGTGAGGAGAAGAGCAAGAGGGGTAGATCCAATTATCAAGAACTGAACCATGTGCGTACCTATGTAGGTAGTTCTCAAAGGACAGCTAGTTGAGGAATCTAACATTGGACTGCAAAGGGACTGTTGGCGGTAGGGAGTTTCCTCCTACTGCAAGTGTGTCTCCCAGCAGTATGATGGTAGTGTGTTGCAGACTGTGCAAATGTTAAGTAAGGCAGAGCACACTAGGGAAGCGAGGGGAAACAAGAGCGCGAAAATAAGAGGAAACCAGAATGTAGGATGGATGGGTAGAGGATGGACTTCAAGGGGTAATCGTGCCAAGGTTGTGGCTAGCGGCCACAAGCTGAGACACTCGTCCAGAGTGCCAGCCGCTTTACATGACCTGCCAGCTCAACATAACTTGTGGCTCAACACACCTTTTGCGGCTCAATATTGTGGCTCAACAGATTATTGTGGCTCAATGTAACACTATAGCTTTCTCAAAATTTATCCTTGAATCTAAATTGCCTGAAATATATCCTGAATGCTGATTGAACTTTACAGCTTGATAGAACTTTGTAGATCAATATAATTTACCAACTCATAGTATATTGAACTACAATGGAACCATGATACCCATATACAAGCTTGCATATTAAAGGAGCTTAATAGTGGAAAACGATTCTGTACCTCAATGAGTATAACCATTCAAGTTGTCTGTATTATTATTATTGAAATTTATATCTGAAAAGAATTGTCTATACAATTCTATTTTGTATTTTATAGTAAAGTATCAGCTTCAAATTCATAAAAGCAGAGCAATTAAAAAGTTTCTTTACAGATATGCAGTTCCAGACATCGTCAAAGTCCTAATTCCTTTCTTTACAATATACACCTATTATTTCATTCTATAATACCATCAATACCACTTTTCCTATACCTCCGATACCACCTACCAGTCTATCACTTCCAAGTCAATAGATTGAACCATATCATGATACAGAGTAACTAATTCAGGTTGCTTTAGAATCCCTTGAGGGAATAGAACATTAAAAGCCATATCTTAAAGCTCTTGCTTTACAATACGAAATACCTACATCGCAACTCTGTGCACGCTAGCAAGGAGTGCCAACAAAGCAAGGTCAAGTTGCAGCAAACCAAAAACTGTCAGAGGACCAGGAATTAGCTGTATGTCAGTATCTAGACGGACTAGATGTCATAGAAACTTGGGCTCGCATTCCAATGCTCTTGGGTTGTGCAAACGTCATACTTTAAAATGCCTATACAGGACAAGTACCGGGTCCAGTAGTTGGGGGACATTGGGCATCCTGTTTTCTATCATGTTACCCAGAATATTCAATAGGCAAGGAATGCTCCCTCGATAGTAACTGCAAGAATGTAGATAAGCCAGCTGAGAGACTGAATTGGATTGAGAGGAACAAAGCTGTCTGTGATAGGTATGATATTAAGGTTGGTGATCGATAAAATTTCGATGAAACAGGCTTCCGAATCGGTGTTGGGCATGATCAATGGATTATTACAAGGGACCCTTCGCGGCAGTCATACCCCGGAAGTTCTACGAATTGTGAACATGTTTCAGTCTGTGAAACCATTTGTGGAGATAGAGCTGTTTTACCACCATTCGTCATTATTCTGAGAGTTATTCACCAAGAACCTTGGTATACAACTACTACAATCCCGGATGACTATCGCGTTGGTATGTCAGAGAGTGGTTATAGCTATCATCATTTAACCATTAAATAGCTGGAGCATTTTCAACGTTTGTCCCTTAAGTGAAAAGTAGGAGTTTATCTACTTCTACTTTTAGACAGTTTTGGTTCCCACTGCACCAAGCAGTTTATCAATTACTGCGATAGCTAAAGGATTATTGTCTTTTTGTTTACCTCCTCATACTAGTCATCTCCTCCAACCACAAGACGTTATTGTTTTTCAGCCATATAAGCAGTATTATGCTAAAGCTGTCAAAGGAGCAACCTGCACAGGATGTGTTGAATTTGCTAAAGTCGAATTCCTGGATACTATTGCTGCGATTTGATAACTGACATTTAAGCAATCGATTATCCAGTCTGCATTTAAAGCAACTGGACTTATGCCCTACAATCCTGATATTATGATTGCCAAGTTAGGTGAGGCCGGTCACAAACCGATGAATCCTATTACACCACCACGAGCATCATTACCAACTGTTTCTTACTATTCGCTGCCTCAAAAGGATGGGGTAGGAATTGGAGCGTGATGTACAAGATTTATCACCAACCTTTAAGCATAGGCTTAAACTAGTACTTCAAGGAGGACTAGTACAAGCACAATAGGGTGCATTGGTAATGGAGCACATGGAACATACTCGTGCAGGTGAGCAAGCAAGATCTACAAGAGGCAGAGCACAAAACCGAAAGCTGGTGCAGAAAGGATGAGTCATTTGTACTAAGGATGCGCGTCAAATGGTAAAAAGCTGTGAGGATGCAGAATTGGAAAAGGCAGAAAACAGCTGCAGCGAGCGCAAAATGCAAAAAAAAGATGTGAGCGAGCAGAGCAGAAGCGTCTTGATGATGAAATGAAATTAGATGCAAAAAAAATGAAAGGTGTCCAAGTCAACAAGAAGAAAATATCCAAACTTATTGTATCTGAAATTAAGAAACTAGTCAAGTTGCCAAAAATAAACTTGAACTAGAATATTTTGTACCTTAAGCTTATAATTTTGGATTGAGCCACAAAAGGTGTGTTGAGCCACAAGTTATGTTAAGCTGGCAAGTCATGTTGAGCTGGTAGGCACACTGGAAGAGTGTCCCAGGTTGCGAGCGAGCAAGCAACAAGGGGTTGTAGCCGCTAGCCACAACCTTGCCACGATTAGACCCTAATGAGTTTGGCAAGGGGAGATGGAGGTAAACAAGTCCCCACCCTATGGCGTGGCCAGAGGGGCTGGGAACCCGCTTGGTGGAGTTGGTTATGATTTCTTGTGGTGTTGAGATTTGAATCGCCGGGTATGTAGAGGATATGGACGATGTCCCTTATCTTTGGTGAACTGCTAACTATTTATATTCTTTTCTTGGTACTTATATGGGCCATATATAAGACGTATCCTTGAGTTACTTTGGCTATAGGCTAATAAGTGCGAACACAGTTTGACCCTGAAGCTGTCTGACCCCACTACAGCACATGATCCCGCAGCCTATCTATTTCTCTCAGGTTGTTTCCCACTCTACTGATAGATAGTCTGCGATCTCTTTGCCAAATGAACTAAGTTATGTATGATGCCAACGAATTGTAAACATCTTACACAATACCAGGTGATCAGTCTGAATAGATGTCTTTCTTGCATATACTCGCATATGTGCAGATTCATTTAGATTTTCATAAATCTAGAATATGTAATAGATCCACCTATATCAATTACTCTATCCTCTTTCACTGATGCTGAGTAGTCTGGATTTGACTCTACTTCTTGCCTACATAGGTTGTAGTCAATATAGTCACCTCCCAGCGCTTATATATTATCACATCTTTTTAGACTTGTAAGTATAGTACCATATCCCATATATGTAACAGTTGCTTTGCAATAAGCTCTATTGTCTTGTATCTCTTCTGGGATCTTGACACTATTTTAAAAGCTGATAATGTATTTATAGACTATAATGAACAACAAGTAGATTCTCAATGAGTTATGGGCTTTTTGTTCTCCTGTACTGGTGCATAGTATTGGCTATTTAGGATGACTTTTGTCTTCTTGCAGGACTAATGAGGAGATAGGGGCTGGGCTTCGATTGCTTGATAGAATGGATGGTCTTTGTAGGCTTGATTGGCTTGGAAAATTAAATAGTGTAGGTCTTGGGTTTCTTGCTAGACTATATGGTTCAGGTCAGAAAGACTGGGAGTGCTGGTCCTGTAGTCTTCACTAGACTGTAATCTGATTCTTCTTTAGAGCGTGGCTGTTTCTTATATTTTACTTCTAGGTAACACTGTTCTTAGACTAGTTCTTAGAGTTAGTCTTAGGCTTGTTCCTAGTCTTGGTCTTGGTGTTGGGTTTAGTTTTGGTTATAGTTTTGGACTTGATCTTGAAAATTGGTCCTAGCCCTGGTTTGGGTTTGGTCTTGGTCTTAGTAATGGTCGTCATATTCTTGTTCTATACTGCTGCCATCTACTGACAATCTTTCCAAATCCTAAGATGGTTGTACTGATGAGTCTAGTGGAGCTTGAATTTGTAGTCATGATACTGATGCTTTCAATTCTCTAATCAAGGATTCTCCAGAGTTTCTTGAAAATGAAATTCTTCTTAGGTATAGTGAGTCAGTCTCACCAGAAGTACTCTTAGGACCTTCTTTGAAACAAGGAGGTGTACTAGTAGTGTATGGTTAAAGGAAGTGAAGGGTAATCAGTTATCTGCTAAAGCTCAATAGTAAACTTCAGTCTAGGGTGAAAATTGGGAACTACTTACTAAGTCTCTTGAGAATCTCAAAGATACTCTATTTTTTTTTTCATACACTGTCAAAACTAATAGAATAGTGGAAGTAGTATCAATAAATAGGTCTTCAATAAACATCACAAATAAATAGTAAGCAACTCATAGAATAGCTGTTCAACTTCTATTATTAAAGATGATACTCCTATGAGTCTTGAGAATCTTAATCCTGGAGGGATTACAGGTTCTTTAAATACAAATAAATATAGCCAAATAACACAAAAAAAGTATAAACATCCTGTCCAACTAATATGCCAATAGAGGTCCAATAAAAGGGTAACCAAATTTACTCAAACAGAGGTTTATAAGTGACAGCATTGAGCTAACAAGACCTATATTACAATTCAAACTGTAGTAACAAGTAACCACTTACAGTCTACTAATCTAGTAGTATTTGCAGGAGAATACTGATATACAAATAGGTACAGGCTAGGAGAGGGTAATAATTAGCGAACCAAGGATATAATAGTCAGGTAGGAAGTCATTGCCAAGTAGGAAAGAATGGCTGGGGGTAGTGCTTATCAGATATAAACCTAAATTACTAATAACTAATATCAAGTCGGTAGTAGTAGTTGAAACATAATAGGGTTCTGTTATGGTAGTGGAAATTATATAAATTGACTAAAATATATATATATTTTACCCTCATATTCAAATTCCAATATTTTCTAAATTTTATTTTACTTATCGAACTTAAGTCTTCTTTTCTTCCTCTATAAAGGAACTTATTTTGAATAAAGTAAAGGTAGTTGTATTATTCAATTTTTTATTCATAATAAGTAATAAAAGCATCTGCCCAACTGCATCCTCAAATACATTAATCATCCGCAACTATACTTGATCCCTTAGTTCTCTACCATATTTACATTTCCCTTCCTAGTAATTTACTTCAAACTAATAATTACTACATCCAATATCAATACCCAGGCCTAATTATCTTAGATATTTGATTTAGAATTTCCAATCCTTATGTTAAATATATAGTTTTTACTAGAAGTTTAATTGCATACTACTTACTTGTTCAGGATCTTTACTGAGTTTTATACAAGTCATATAAATTTCTACCCTATTATTACATATAATTGGACACATGATAGCAGGGAATCGGAAAACAATTTTTACCATTTTATCTATAACCCATATGATATATGGTTCATAAGGAACTGTTTAAGGTGACAATTTGCAGTAGCTACATAGCATGGTTTGCAACCAAGGTTGTGAACTAACCAATCAGAGCCTCAAAGTTCATTATATAATCCATACTTTTATGCATTATCATTGGTCTCTTTGGCATCTTGGATGCAAACCATAGTTTGTAGCCACTGCAAATTGTCACCCCATACAGCCTATAATTCAATGAGGGAGTTGTGGCTAAAATTCGTTGCTCTGCATTGGCCCGAGGACTATTTGGACACAGCTTATCAAATTTATTCCTAACTAGAGGAACCACCACCCTAACGGGTATGCGGTTACCTGTGGCCGTATGCCCGGTTGGGCGGTGTCTCCTCTAGTTAGGAATAAAAGTTCATTACTGCAACTTGTTACCATCCTATGGTATTACTAAATACGGCTCACCTGGGCTATATAAATTTGCAAAAATAATAAAAACCCGAACAGTCCTCCCATTGCGGCTACCGGATATTCCCTTTTGACATTCTGTGGTCTTGCTAATAATCATGCTTGGGCGTCTCTGCCAAGAAGACGTCCGTGTGTCAAATATTTGGTGATAAACCCCTGCAAAATTACCCCCGTTGGAGGCCTTCTTAGCAAAATAACCACTTTTACAGAAGCTTATGGACTTAGGCTTTGTAGTTGTCGAGTTGTGGGAGTTTGAAGCCGATCATACAGGGTCTGACGAGAAGTTATTGAACAGTTATTTAAACTTGACCGCCAAATATATCCCCTGTCTCAGGTTGATTGTTTCCTAACCCTTGTATTTTGATTTTTTTGTTTGGGGGTCGATTTGCATTGTCCGGGGCCATTCCGGGAGCTGGTGAAGGGTTATGCTATGTGGCTTGGATAAACTGATTCTGATTCTCGGAATTCCTCTGTCCTTTCTCGCAAGGGGGCCACAGGGCATTGTGAGGCTCTTTTTTTCCACTTCACCCCCACCATCGTCAAAGTATCACAAGTACAAGTACCGTAAAAATCAGAATAATTGGGAATGAAGCCAGAACATCAAGGATCCC